>JAJSRW010000587.1:0-28033 GCA_022414725.1 Microglena sp. YARC | reverse complement strand
TAGGTTGCAGTAGATAAGAGGTTCGGTTTCGATGAGCGTCGGTTATGGAGGTGGGTCGAATAGTGTTACCACCGGTGGACGAGGTGGTTGGGGTGGAACTGTAGGTAGTGAGGTGTGGAGGGTGGTCGGGGGTGGTTCGAGGTAGACAGTATGGAGGGTGGTTGGGGGTGGTGCTTGCATGGCTATTGAGGCGGGTGGAGGTGATGGTTGGGGGTGGACGAGGTACAGGGTGGAGGGTGGTTGGGGGTGGATGAGGTATGTAGGGTGGCAGGTGGTTGGGTGTGCGAGAGTAGAGGTCGGAGGGTGGTTGGGGTGGCTCGATTAGGTAGAGGGTGGAGGGTGGTTGTGTGGGTGGTCAGACCGCCCGTTTACCAGGGTGGAGGGGTGGTATGGGTGGTTTGAGCCGTAGTAGGGTTAGCAGAGGGCCTGGTCATCTCAGTGGGTTGGCCCTTCGCCGTCAGGGTATTATGGATGGGTGAGAGGGTGGTGGGGGTGGTCAAGGTGAGGGTGGAAGGGGTGGTTGGGGGTGGTCGAGGTAGGAGAGGGGTTGGAGGCGTTGTGATTGGGGGGGTGGTTGAGGATAGAGGGGGTGGTTGGGTTTTGTGAGGGGCGTATGGTTGGTCGAGGTACAGGTAGTGGATGGGTGTGGTGGTGGGGTATGCGTGTGGAGGGTAATAGGGTGGAGGGTGGATTCCTGGGGTGGTCGCTATATGGTATGAACGGGGTTGGGAGGTGTGCTTTGGAGCTCGGTGGTCGAAATTGCGCGGTAGGAGGGAGTGGAGAGGTGGTTGGGGTGGTCGATGGTTGCTATGCAGGCGTGCGCGGGTGTGTTGGGGGGTGGTTCGCAAGGTCATAGGGGTCAGGCTGGTTCGGGGGTGGTCGATTTGGTCATTTGCAGGGAGTGTGAGTGGGGTTTTGGGGGTGGTTATCGACGGGTAGGAGAAGGGTGGAGTGGTGGTTGGGGGTGTCGGAGGTAGAGGGTAGGTCGGGTTGGGGGTGGTGGCGAGGGATAGAGGGTGAGAGGGTGGTTGGGGGTTGTTGGTCGCGAGTGTAGCAGGGTGGAGGGTTTTGGAAGGGGGGAGTGTGGTCCGGGTAGGAAGGTGTGGGAGTGGTTTGCGCATTTGGGGTGTGGTACGATTGGTAGATGGGTTGTGTTAGGGGTGGTTGGGGGGTCGGTGCGAGGTAGAGGGTGGAGGGTGGTGTGGGGGAATGGTCGAGTATTACAGGGATTGGAGGGTCGGTTGGGGGATGGTCCGAGTAGAAGTCGTGGAGGGTGTTGGGGGTGGTATCGAGGTAGGGGTGGAGGGTGGTGGGGTGGTGCGAGGTAGATGGGTGGACGGGTGGTTGAGGGGTGGTCAAAGGTAGAGGGTTGGCATGGGTTTTGACATATAGATTTGATGTATGAATGCCCGTGTGTCGAGCGTCAGAGTTGGGGGGTTCTTTGGGGTGGTTCTAGCTTTGGAGGTGGGCTGTTGGGTGGGGTGCGTCGAGGTAGAGCGGGTGGAGGGTGTGTCTGGGGCGTGGTCGAGTGTGTAGAGGGCCGGAGGGTTTGGTTTGGCAGCGATATTGGTCAAGGTCTTCAGAGGTGTTTCGCGTTGGCAGGTTGCTTGAGTTGGTTGCCGGATTATTTGTGCAGTTGCGTTTTGACCGGATTTTATATTATGATAAGAAGGATGATATTGGGTGAGGGTGGTGTGGGGTGGTCCGAGTGTTTAGAGGGGTGGCAGGCGTGGTGTGGAGGGTGGTATTCGAGGTAGAGGGTGAGGAGGGTGTTAGGGGTGTTGGTCGAGTAGAGGGTGGAGGGTGGGTTGGGAGGAATGGTCCAAGGTAGATGGGTGCGAGGCTGGTGTGGGGGTGTGTCGAGCTGGTACGACGAGTGTGGAGGGGGATTGGGGTTGTGGGTTCGAGGTAGAGGGTGGAGGGTGAGATTTGGGGGTGGTCGAGGTAGAGGGTGGAGGGTGGGTGGGTGGGAATGGTCGAGGTAAGAGTGGTTAGGGTGTATGGGGGTGAGTCGAGGGTAGAATATGGTGGACCGGGTGGTTGGGAGGTGGTTCGAAGGTGAGAGGGTTGGAGGGGTGTGTTTGGGGGTGCCCGTCCGAGGTAGAGGGTGGGAGGGTCGGTTGGGGGTGGGTCGCAGTATCACGGGGTGGAGGGGTGTTGGGTGTGAGGTCGAGGTGAGGGTGGAGGGTGGTTGGGTGTGGTCTGATGGTATGAAGGTGGAGGGTGGGTATGGGGGTGGTCAAGAGGTAGGGGTGGATTTTGGGTGGGGTTGGGGGTGGTCGAGAGTAGAGGGTAGGAAGGTCGTGGGTTGGGGGTGGTCGGGTATAGAGGGTGAGGAGGGTGTTGGGGTGGTTTCCGAGTACAGGTGTTGGATGGGGTGGTTCGGGGGTGGTCGAACGCGTCAGGGGTGGAGTGAGATGGTTGCGGGGAGTGTTCGTAAGGTTTAGAGGGATGGACCGGTAGGTTGGGGTGGTCGAGTAGGGGTTTGGAGGGCCTAGGTGGTGTTGGGAGGTTGGTCCGGAATTTGGTAGCAGGGTTGGAGGAGTGGTTGGGGTTTTGGTCGAGGTTAGAGGGTGGAGGGTGGGTGTTGCGGGGTGGGTCGAGGTTACAGGGTGGGCCAGGGTGGTTGGGGGTGGGTTCGACTTCGGTACACGGTGGTGTGTAGGAGGGGTCTTTTTCGGGTCGCCAATTTCGGTTTGGTCGTTCCGTAGGTAAGCAGGGACTTTGAAGCCGGTGGTTTCTGTGGGAGGGTCCGGTAAGTCGCCAGGGCAGAGTGGAGGTGGTTTGGTGGTTGGTGTTCACGAGGTAGAGGGTGGACCGAGGTAGGTTGGGGGTGGTACGAAGTTGTACACACCGGGGTAGGATGGGTGGATTGTGGGGTGGTTGCAGGTAGAAGGGTGTTGAGTGGTGGTATTGGGGGTGGTCGTAGGTACACGCATGGGTGGAAGGGGTGGTGTGGGGGTGGGTCGAGGTAGAGGGGGTGGATGGGTCGCGTTGGGGGTTTGTTTGAGGTTTAGTGGTAGGCGCGTTCTAAGAGGGGTGGTTGGCGTGTGTGTGTTTGATGGCGTAGATAGGGTGGAGGTGTGGTTTGTTCCGGGCCCGTGGCCGACCGGTACGAGGGAGTGGAGGGCGTGGTTGGGGTGTGGGCTCGAGGTTAGGATGGGTGGAGGGTGGTTTGGTGGGTGTGTCTTATGGTAGAGGGTATGGAGGGTGGTGGCGCTCGGACTAATGGTCTTGACGGTAGAGGTGGGAAGGTGGGGTGTCCGAGTAGAAGGGTGGAGGGTGGTTGGGGTTGGTCACTAACCGGTAGAAGGTGGAGGGTGGTTGGGGATGGTTTGAGGTAGAGTGTGGAAGGTTTTTTTGGTTGGGGGTGGTCGCACGGTAGAGGGTGGAGGGTGTTGTTTTGGGGGGTGGTATCGAGGTAGAGGGTGGAGGGTGGTTGCGGAGGTGCGTCGAGGGTATGAGGGGTGGTGACGGGTGGTTGGCGGAGATACGCGTCTGACGCCGTCAGTGGAGGAGGTGGGGAGTGCGTACTGGAGATGTTGTAAAACTTGGGGTTTTTTGAGTCGAGTTAGTTGGGGTGTTGGGGGTGGTTGATTTAGGCCTAGATTGTCGAGGATATGGGTGTGGTGGGGTATTGAGTTACGTCGCGGTAGTTGGAGAGTGGTTCCAAGGGTGTCCTGGGCTTGGAGCGTGCGTGAAGGCGTAGAGAGAGTAGGTGGCTTAAGGGAGTGGTCTTCGAGGTCAGAGGAGGTGGAGGGATAGGTTGGGTGGGGGCGGTCGAGGTTGCAGGGGGTAGGGAGGGTGTGGTGGTTTTGTGGTACTTGTTTGTGTCCGGTGTTCAGGCCTGAGACCTGGGTGTTGGAGGCGTGGTAATTGGGGTGGTCGAGGTAGAGGGTGGGGGGGGTTGGGGGATGGTGGCGACGGGTAGAGGGTGGAGTGGCTTGGTTTTGGGGTGGTTGAGGTAGAGGTGGGAGGGTGGTTGGGGGTGGTGCCTGATCCGGTAGAGGGTGGAGGTTGGTTTGGGGTGGTTAGCACGAGGTGAATCATCGTGTGTGGAGGGTGGTTGGGGTGAGTGGTGCCGAGGTGAGAGGTGGGGAGGGTGGTATGGGGGTGGGTTGAGGTAGGATGGGTTGGGGTGGCTTGGGGATGGTCGAGGGTAGTGGGAGTGAGGGTGGTTGGGGATGGTCGAGGTAAGAGCGGGTTTGGAGGGTTAGGTTGGGTGGTCGAGGTAGCAGGCGTGGAGGGTGGTTGGGGGTGGTTGAGGTGAGAGGGTTGGAGGGTGGTTGGGGGTGTGTGCGAGTAGGAGGCGGGTGGACGAGGTGGCTCTGGAGTGGTGTGTGCGAGGTAGAGGGTGCCGAGGGTGGGGGGGTGGTTGGAGTAGAGGGTCAAGGGTGGCTTTGGGCGTGGTTTGAACGCGCTATGGAGGTTGTGTGATGGGGTGGTTGGCGGGGTGGTCCGAGGTAGAGGGTGGAGGTGGTTGGGGGTGGGTTCGAGGTAGAGGGTGGGGATCGGTGGAGGACGGTGGTCAAGGTAGCAGGGTGGAAGAGCTGGTTGGGGGGATGTCGAGTTTGGTAGTTAGGGGCATGTTCGAGGTTCGGGTTGGACGGGTGGTCGAACGGTAGAGGGTGGAGGGTGGTTGGGGGTGGTCGAGTAGAGGGTGGGGGTGGGTTGGGTGATGGTTGAGGTAGAAGGGGGAGAGTCTGGTTGGGAGGTTCCGGATCGTAGTAGTAGAGGGTGGTGATATGATTATTGTTGTGTGTCTGTGTAGGGGGGTATGGATGTCGATTAGGGTCAGTTGGGTGTGTAGTGGGGGTGGGTTTGTAGTGTCTGGTAAGGCTTCGATGGTGAAAGGGTGGAGGGTAGGCTTGTGGTGGTGGTTTCCGGATCAGTGCCTACAATCTCTTCATTCCTGTCGGGTTGTATGGATGGTGTTGGTTCTCGTGGTGGGGGTGCGAGGTAAATGTTGGTTGGAGGGGGGGTGCGTTTGGGTGGTGGTTGAGGTAGTTATTTTCGGGTGGATGGGAGTGTTGTATGGGGCATGGTCGAGGTAGGTGGAGGTGTGAGGGTGGCTGTTTGAGGGGTGATGTTTATCGGAGGAATATAGAGGGCGTGTTTTGGAAGGTGGTTTGGGGTGCGGTCGAGGTAAGGGGTGGAGGGTGGTTGGGGGTGGTTGAGGTATGGAGGTGGAGGAGTGGTTGTGGGTGTGTCGAGTAGAGGGATGGAAGGGTGGTTGGGGGTGAGTCGACGGTATGTTAGGGTGGAGGTTGTATGGTCTGGGGGGTGGTCTCTGAGTATGAGGGTGGAGGGCGGACTTGGGGTAGGATAGCACCGGTAGAGGGATGGAAGGGTTGGTTTGGGGGTTGGTTGAGAAGGTAGAGGGTGAGGGGTGGTTAGGGGTGGTCGAAGGTAGGGAGTGGCCAGGGTAGGATTGGTGAAGGTGGTTAAAGGTAAAGATGGGTTCGAAGGTTTGTGGTTGGGGGTGGTATCGAGGTAACAGGGTGGGGGTGGTTGGGGAGTGTGGTCGAGGTAGAAGGGTGGAGGTGGTTGGGGGTGGTCGAAGGTGATTAGGGTCGAGGGTGGTTGGGGGTGGTCGAGGTAGATGGTGGAGGTGGTTGGGGGTTGGTCAAGGGTAGTGGGTCCGAGAGGGTTGTTGGGGGTGGTCGATGAGTACGAGGGAGTGGAGGGGCTGGGTTGGGGGTGGTCCTGAGGTTGAGGGGGGAGGGTGTTGTTGGGGGGTTGGTCGAGGTAGAGGTTGGTGAGGGTTGGTTGGGGGTGGTCGAGGTATTGAGGGTGGAGGGTGTGTTTGGGGGATGAGTCGAGATAAGAGGGTCGAGGGTGGTGTGGGAGTGCGCTCAGATTGGTAGAAAGGTGGGGAGGGTGGTTGGCGGGTGGGTCGAGGTAGGAGGGTCGGAGGGTGGCTTTGGGGGTGGGTTGAGGTAGAAGAAGGTGGAGAGGGTGGTTGGGGGTGGTCGAAGGTACAAGGGTGGAGGGTGGTTGGGGGTGGTCGAGGTAGAGGGTGGAGGGTGGTTGGGGGTGGTCGAGGTAGAGGGTGGAGGGTGGTTGGGGGTTGGTCCGAGTAGGAGGGTGGAGGGTGGTTGGGGGTGGTTCGAGGGTAAGAAGGTGAGGTGGTTGGGGGTGGTCGATGGTTAGGATTTTGTTGAGGGTGGTTGGGGTGGTCGAGGTTTACCGAAGGGTTGGAGTTTGTGTGGTTTGGGGTGTAGGTCGAAGGTAGGACCGGGTGAGGGTGGTTGGGGGTGGGGACAGCCTGTATAGCGTGAGGTTAAATTCATGTGGCTATTCTTAGGTTTCTCCCTTCACCAACACCTTGAGGTGAGTCCTTGATACACCATTGGGTGTCTGCTGAGGGGTACGGGACAATGGGGGGTGGGGCAAGTTGTCAGTGTACAGGGTTGTGTGGTAGTAGGGTGGAGGAGTGGTTGGTGGGTGGTTCTAAGGGTACATTTGGTACAGGGTTCGGGGGTCGGTCAGTGTACAGGGTTGGGGTAGTAGGGGTAAGAGGGTGGAAAGGTAGGTTTGGGGTGGGTCGCAGGACAGAGGGTTTGGGGTTAGGAGGTTATATATTATATATATATATATATATAGATATATTATAGGTATATATATATAGTTTAGTGCTTAATGTTTTATGCTTTGAAGTCCATACTATATTTATATAAACACATAATATATTACGCGTATCATAAGGTAAGGGTAGTGCCTTATTATGTTTTTCATAAGCATGACATATATTATAAACATATAATATATATACCGTACATAGGTTTAGTGCCTTTATGTTTATAAGCATATATAATTGACAAAGCAATAGATCAGTATACTGTTACATAAGGTTTAGTGCCCTTTTATGTTTAATAAGGCATCATATATTATACAACACATAATAATATATACCGTAACTCAGGTTTAGTGCCTTTATGTTTATAAGCGGGATATATATTATGACACCTAATATATAAACACCTCACCCCCTTTTTTTACTTTTTTATTTGTACCATGGGTGTAGTGCCTTTATCTTTTTATAAGTCACATATATATTACAAACGCATATAATATTTACATGTTTAGTTTATACTGTTTTTTACATTTATAAGCATATATGCTCTGCAAGTGCCTCCTAATCCCCCCCCCAAAAACTAATTTCGCGAAGCCAGGGTGGGACAGAGCCGTACTCTTCCCCAGAAATGCTCGGAATCGAATTCTGAGTTGATTCACATTTTGCACAAATGTGTCAGCTACAATTTGCCTAGCTACCTTTTTCTCAATGCACGTCAGTAGTGAGTCCGACGCTCACCTTGAGGTCAGGAGTCCGAACCCCGACGCTCACCTTGAGGTCAGGAATCAAGGTAGGAGCATCCAAGTGTCTTAACACACATTAGCAAACACACCGTTGTAGCACACACCAACAAACACACCACACTATACACAACACAGTCAGACCTGTCCGGCAGGCATTTGGCAAGTAACACAGATGAAACGAAATATTTTGGGGGACAATTCAATCCCGTGTCAGATGTGGAGGTTGCGCGAAGATATAGCAATATCAAGTTTCCGTGGGGAAAAAGGCTTATGGTACCTTTACTACATATAGGCATCTAGCACCGTTGACATATACAGCCTGCTTACCTGTCCATGGACAACACGTTGTATCCTGCACAAGAGGCTCTTCCCAAGAATTTCCACAGTAATGTCTTTCGGTCACACAAACAAACGGACAACGGGTGACCAACCAGAGGCTCTGCCCCGCCCCAGAGGGGGGGGGTGTCCGCCCCTAAAGCAACCCACAAACAAAACAAAAAGGCATCTAGCACCGTGGCAAAACAAGATTCCTGCTTACCTGGTCCCATAGGACAAACGTTGTATCTCCTGCACGAGAGGCTCTTCCCCAAGAATTTCCACCTAAGGTGCCACAAGAGGGGTCCCCCACCCCAGCTGTTCTTGTGCATCGGCGACGCGTCCCACCTCACAGCTGATTTTGATGATGCCCGGCCTTCCGACACGCTTCACCTGTGTACACCCATACCTCCTGCAAGCAAGCAGTCTACACAAACATGATGATGGTGGCGGTGGTAGTGATGATGGTGATGGTGATTTGGTGATGGTGATTGATGATGATGGGTGATGGGTGATGGGGGTGGGGATGGGGATTGGGATAAGGAATGAGGATCGAGGATGAGGATGAGGATTGAGGATGAGGATGAGGATGAGGATTTGAATTATAACTAACGTATATACAAAGAGAATAGAGTGCACTTATATATTGAGATGGGTGCATTCGCTCAGTACGATCTTACACCTCATAATATTGTAGCACACAATTTATTATCCAACAAATATATGTAAATACTATATATATATATATAATAATGAGGTAATTAATAATATATAGTATATATATACATTAATGTATCTCCATAGGGTGCCTAAGTCCGAAACTAGCCCTAAGTCGATACACACAAGAATATGATACAGAAGCGTTCGTACATGACCCAAACTGCTCGTCTTAACCTCGATGAATTCTGTCTGGCTTCATATTGTTCGCTGAAGGTGTCAGCGTATGCGCGCAGTGCTACTCTTTCGTCCGCGTATCGCATTCTGGTCGCTGAGCAGCCTTGTTCGAATTTTGTTTCAGGCTGGTGCAGGACATCAGATGTGCGATAATTAGTGATACAAATCCACTTTGGCGTCATAGCCTACGATGCCGCGTGAGGCTATTCCTTGAAGAAGTACAACGGTCTAGCCCATGTGCGCGGACAGTTGCCTCGGGAAGAAAGGCTTATCGAACCCCTATTACATTCAGGTCGGAGGCATGCGCTTCAGCCTTGGCCTAGGATCTACTTGAACATAGCTGTAATCTCAAGATTTCACCTTCCTCAATGGCCTACCTGTCACCATGGCCAAGGATATAGGGTGTGTTTTCAATGATCTACTCCAAAACAAGGAAACTTTTGATATTTTGAAGACAAAATATTTAAAAAGGTTGTTTTTTGAAATTTATTTTCAAAAATTATCTGAAATTTTGAAGCTTTTGAATTAAAAAAAAATTGTGCTCATTTTCTGTCTTTTTACATTCTACGCTATCTCAAGATAGAGCAAACCTGAGGCCCAAAACGTTTCAATTGAGGCTGTGCAGCTCTGAATTCCTAGACTTAGGTTGACACCCACGAAATGTAAATAATCAGTGTTTTTGGGGTCCGTACTCAACTGCTTACTGGCCTGTGTACTGCCTTCCAAGGCCTTCCTGCAATAACTACTGGACAGGGAAAGACGTTACTACACAACATTTGTACCCAGTGTTTTTTTAAATGGCTTGTTTCGGTTGCGATAGGCTCCGTATCACTTCATGCGTAAAACCTGTATCGACTTGAGGAACCCCATAGTAACAAATTAGCATGTTTTACATGACCTGGTTCCCACCATTTGAGAAAACCCAAATTCGACTATTTATATGTTGAACTGATGTGGTTGGGCAACTTATTGGCAAAAAAACTTTTTTGTTTTGACTTAAGGGCATAGGCTCGATCCATCTGTATCACTCAGGGTCTGACTTAAGGCACCTATGCGGAGATATATACTATTGTAATACACGGTTCTGTTTTCCGGTACAAGACATTTCACAAAATATATATTCCAATATATATTATTTATATATGAGACATTCCATTCCAATACCATATTCCAATGTCGACAAGGCCCATGGAGTTGTTTTATAAGTGGCTACTGGAAACGGCAAACATGGCTTTAACAACAATGAGAGCACGACTCATCATCTTGCCCTACTCATGGGGATGGGCTATTGATTTCATTCATGCTGATTACCATACGTTTAGTTCTCTGCCATTTGTCAATCAGCTCATTATCCAAGGCAGTGCTTTTTCTTGTCAGTGGTGATATAAGTTGTCATATTCCGGATCCTTCCAGCCTACCTGCATAGGCAAAGTGATACAAGACCAGCCAGCACCAACCCACCAACCCCCACACCAAGCTCACACCCCATCCATCGCAGCCACCCCCATCCACCTCCGCCCACTGCACCACCCCTTGTTCCCCCCATCCCGCCAAAACACACACCTCTCCTATACCCCCCCCCACCACCCACCCACCCACCTCACACCCACACACATACACACACACATACACACACATACACACACATATTCCCCCCTCGCCCCCCCCGCCCCCCTGTTGCCCCATGGCCCCCTTCACGCCTACCTGCATGGACAAGGCCATGGATGAAGCTAAAGCCAAGTTTATGCACGCTGGCGGTGCAGCTGAAAGAAGAACTTCCAAATGGAAGGAGGCCATATGTCGTAAACAAGAATCAGCTCCTTCTCATAGCTCACTGTCTTTCATGCGTTTATATCATGCCTTCACCTGGCAACACGAGCACACAAGCCCTTATATCAATATATGAAATGGTTAATTAATAAGAATTGAATTAAATTGAATGAATTCATATGAATATTAAATTAATATGAAACACAGGGGCATGAATTAATAGCTCACAGTCTTCAATGATTTCATCATGCCTTTACCTGACACATGAGCACACAAGTATAAATTAAATTAAATGAAAATGAAATTAAAATAAATTAAATTAAATTTTCAACTGCACACTGATCACACAAGTTGAAATTGAATGAAATTACAAACAATTAATTACACATTTACTGACTGGCACATGAAGCACAAAGGGAAAAATCAAATTTAATTAAATTAAATATGCAACTGTCACATGAGCACACAAGTCGAAATTATTATAAATTAAATTAAATTACATATTCATCTGACACACGAGCACAAAAGTCGAAATTATATTCGATTCAAATACATTACATATTCACCTGGCACATAAACACACAAGTCGAGAAAATGCAAATTGAAATTTTAATTTATTACCTATTTAATTAATTAAATTTTAATTACCTATTTAATTTCAATTACCTATTTAATTAATTAAATTTTAATTAATTACCTATTTACCTTGCAAATAGGTAATTAAAGCCCATATTAATTTAATTAATTACCTATGAACCTTGCAAATTAGGTTATTCAAACCCCATATTAATTTAATTAATTAACCTATTTACCTTGCAAACAGGTGATTAAAGCCCATAATATTTTAATTAATTACCTATTGCATTAGCCTAATTAACCTTGCTCATTTGCATTATTTTAATTAATTACCTATTATGCAAACGAGCACACAGCATATTGTATAATATCATACGATTTATTGTGCGATATTATATAATATATCATACAATGAATTTTACAATATCAAACGATGTATTGTACGACATCATATAATATATCATACAATGTATTGTGCGATATCATACGATATATCATACAATGAATTGTACAATAACAAACGATGTATTGTAAAATATTATACGACATATCATACGATGTATTGTACGATTTCATGCAGTATATTATACAATGTCTTGTACGATAATCATGCGATCTATATAAACTTGTATTGTAACGATATCATACAATGTATCTGATACTGTGTATTGTACGATATCATACGATGTATCATACAATGTATTGCACAATATCACACAATACATCATACAGCATACAGATATAACGTACGAAATACTGTACAATATGTACTTCGAATATCGCACTTGGCAACCCTACATACCTTGGTAGATAAAGATATTCAGTGACCATCACCATATCGTGACCATCACATTTGTTGACATAATTGTGACCATCACCATATCGTGACCATCACCATATCGTGACCATCACCATATCGTGACCATCACCATATCATGACCATCACCATATTGTGACCATCACAATATCGTGACCATCACCATATGTGACCATCATACCATATCGTGACCATCACCATATCGTGACCATGCTAAACATATCGTGACCATCACCATATTGGGACCATCACCATCTTGTGACCATCACCATATTGTGACCATCACCATATCGTGACCATCACCATATCGTGACCATCACCATCTTGTGAACCATCACCAATATTCGTGACCCATCCACCATATCGTGACCATCACCATATCGTGACCATCAACCATATCGTGACCATCACCATATCGTGACGGACCATCACCATATCGTGACGCATCACCATATCGTGACCATCACCATATTCGTGAACATCACCATGTCGTGACATCACCATATCGTGACCATCACCATATCGTGACCATCACGCATATCGTGACCATTCACCATATCGTGACCATCAACCATATCGTGACCATCACCATATCGTGACACCATCACCCATATCGTGACCAATCACCATATCGTGACCATCACGTGCATATCTGACCATCACCATATCGGACGCATCACTCATATCGTGACATCACCATATCGTGACCATCACCATATCGTGACCATCACCATATCGTGACCATCACCATATGTGACCATCACCATATCGTGACCATCACCATATCGTGACCATCACCATATCGTGACCATCACCATATCGTGACCATCACCATATCGTGACCATCACCATATCGTGACCATCACCATTATCGTGACCATCACCACCAATCACCATATCGTGACCATCACCATATTGTGGACCATCACCATCACCATATCGTGACCATCACCATATTGTGACCATCACCATATCATGACCATCACCATATCGTGACCATCACCATATTGTGACCATCACCATATCGTGATGCAAGGCGAGGGATCATTTTGCGGCCAATACACTGCGGTGCCAGGTGGGCCTCTGACCGACCACAGCAGCCCCAGGTATATCTCCCTCGTGGCCTAGGCGGGGGCTAATACACTGTGCTGCCAGGTGGGCCATGTACTATGCCTTGGACCACAAATAAAGATATTCAGTAAGTGGTGGAGAGGCGCGGGTTCAGGGAACTGCAAATTTAGGGGGTCTTCGGCACCCTTTTCTGCACCCATGTAGGACCATCATCACACAAAGTGCACACTTCTAAGCCAAATAAAAGGGTGCAAAAGGCCCCTTAAGTATTCAGGAAGGTGATAGTACTGTTTCGTTTAAAGAGTACGTGTAGTAGCTTCAATCCAGCCCCATTAGCCAGTCACTAGGCCAAGCTAGTCACTAGGCCAAGCCAGTCACTAGGCCAAGCCAGTCACTAGACCAAGCCAGTCACTAGGCCAAGCCAGTCACTAGGCCAAGCCAGTCACTAGGCCAAGCCAGTCACTAGACCAAGCCAGCCACTAGACCAAGCCAGCCACTAGACCAAGCCAGTCACTAGGCCAAGCTAGTCACTATGACAAGCCAGTCACTAGGCCAAGCCAGTCACTATGCCAAGCCAGTTACTAGGCCAAGCCAGTCACTAGACCAAGCCAGTCACTAGGCCAAGCCAGTCACTAGGCCAAGCCAGTCACTAGACCAAGCCAGTCACTAGGCCAAGCCTGTCACTAGGCCAAGCCAGTCACTAGGCCAAGTATTCACTAGGCTAGGCCAGTCAGTAGGCCAAGCCAGCTACTAGGCCAAGCCAGTCACTAGACCAAGCCAGTCACTAGACCAAGCCAGTCACTAGACCAAGCCAGTCACTAAGCTAAGCTAGTCACTAGGCCAAGCTAGTCACTAGGCTAGGCCAGTCACTAGACCAAGCCTGTCACTAGGCCAAGCCAGTCACTAGGCCAAGCCAGTCACTAGACCAAGCCAGTCACTAGGCCAAGCCTGTCACTAGGCCAAGCCAGTCACTAGGCCAAGCCAGTCACTAGGCCAAGCCAGTCACTAGGCCAAGCCAGTCACTAGGCCAAGTATTCACTAGGCTAGGCCAGTCAGTAGGCCAAGCCAGCTATTAGGCCAAGCCAGTCACTAGACCAAGCCAGTCACTAGGCCAAGCCAGTCACTAGGCCAAGCCAGTCACTAGGCCAAGCCAGCCACTAGACCAAGCCAGTCACTAGGCCAAGCCTGTCACTAGGCCAAGCCAGTAACTATGCCAAGCCAGTCACTAGGCCAAGCCAGTCACTAGGCCAAGTATTCACTAGGCTAGGCCAGCCACTAGGCCAAGCCAGTCACTAGGCCAAGCCAGTCACTAGGCCAAGCCAGTCACTAGACCAAGCCAGTCACTAGGCCAAGCCAGTCACTAGGCCAAGCCAGCCACTAGACCAAGCCAGTCACTAGGCCAAGCCAGTCACTAGGCCAAGCCAGTAACTATGCCAAGCCAGTCACTAGGCCAAGCCAGTCACTAGGCCAAGTATTCACTAGGCTAGGCCAGCCACTAGGCCAAGCCAGTCACTAGGCCAAGCCATTCACTAGGCCAAGTATTCACTAGGCTAGGCCAGCCACTAGGCCAAGCCAGTCACTAGGCCAAGCCAGTCACTAGGCCAAGCCAGTCACTAGACCAAGCCAGTCACTAGGCCAAGCCTAAGGGAAGATTAAGCTATTCAGTGATACGGTGAGAGGCGCAGGTGAAATATGAGTGAGACTCACTGTCTTGATACAGTGACAGGCGCAGGTGAAATATGAGTGAGACTCACTTTCTTGTACGGAACCATAGAAGTGTCCGACCTTCCCTATGCTGCAATACTGGCTTGTACTGTGCTCACAGTTGTTGTACATCTTCAGTCCATGAGCCATGGAGAGGAGCGTGGGCAGGACAATGCAGCACAGAGATGCTAGGATGGGATGGAGGACCCATGTGGCTACGTTGGGTGGGAGGGTGGGTGGGTTGGGGGGTTTGGGGGTGGGTGAGTGTGTGTGTGTGTGTGTGTGTGTGTGGTGGTGGTGGTGGTGGTGGTGGTGGTGGGGGGGGGGGGGGGGGGGGGGGGGCTGGCTGGCACCACCCATGAGCAGGATGATGGTGCAGCACAGTGATGCTAGCATGGGACGGAGGGACGCCATCTGGGTTTAGGGTTTAGGGTTTGAGGTTTAGGGCTATGGGCAGGATGACACAGCAAAGAGATGGTAGCATGGGACGTAGGGACGCCATCTGGATTTTGGGGTTAGGGTTTTGAGGTTATGAGCAGGACGATGCAGCACAGAGATGCTAGCATGCGATAGAGGGACGTCATGGGGGGAGCGCTGGGTGAGCAGATGAGGGGTGGGGGGGGGGCTATGAGCAGGACAATGCAGCACAGAGCCTGTAGTGCCCTAAAGCAGATGAGACCCCCTACACCTGTAGTGCCCTAAAGCAGATGAGACCCCCTACACCTGTAGTGCCCTAAAGGAGATGAGACTTCCTACACCTGTAGTGCCCTGAAGCAGATGAGACCCCCTACACCTGTAGTGCCCAGAAGGAGATGAGACCCCCTACACCTGTAGTGCCCTAAAGGAGATGAGACCCCCCACACCTGTAGTGCCCAAAAGGAGATGAGACCCCCCACACCTGTAGTGCCCTAAAGGAGATGAGACCCCCTACACCTTAGTGCCCAAAAGGAGATGAGACCCCCCACACTGTAGTGCCCAAAAGGAGATGAGACCCCCCCACACCTGTAGTGCCCAAAAGGAGATGAGACCCCCCACACCTGTAGTGCCCAAAAGGAGATGAGACCCCCACACATGTAGTGCTCAAAAGGAGATGAGACCCCCCACACCTGTTGTGCCCAAAAGGAGATGAGACCCCCACACCTGTTGTGCCCAAAAGGAGATGAGACCCCCCACACTGTAGTGCCCAAAAGGAGATGAGACCCCCCCCACACCTGTAGTGCCCAAAAGGAGATGAGACCCCCCACACCTGTAGTGTCCCAAAAGGAGATGAGACCCCCCACACCTGTTGTGCCCAAAAGGAGATGAGACCCCCCACACCTGTAGTGCCCTAAAAGGAGATGAGACCCCCACACCTGTAGTGCCCAAAAGGAGATGAGACCCCCCACACCTGTAGTGCCCTAAAGGAGATGAGACCCCCCACACCTGTAGTGCTCAAAAGGAGATGAGACCCCCCACACCTGTAGTGCCCAAAAGAGATAGAGACCCCCCACCCACCTGTAGCGACCCAAAAGGAGATGAGACCCCCACAACCTGTAGTGCCCAAAAGGAGATGAGACCCCCACACCTGTAGTGCCCAAAAGGAGATGAGACCCCCCACACCTGTAGTACCCAAAAGGAGATGAGACCCCCCACACCTGTATTGCCCTAAAAGAGATGAGACCCCTCTGTGGAGATGAGAACTGTGTACGTCTGTAACTCTGGTTGTGTCTCTCCCTCCCGTCAACAAGATATATATGGTTTGGGAAGGTACACACATATGCGTTGATGATATGCGAAGGTACGCGCTCTCCAGAAGTGCTCACAGGTATGACCATCAGGTGTTCAGCATAATCTCACCTATACCAGGTTTAATCAAAATCACAACAAATTAAATGTTGCACTCTTGGATCAAGACACACACAAGGAACGTAAACTATTTATTTTTTTGCTCCGCATGGCAGCTTCCACCCAGGTCCATTTATCAATCATTGGGGCAAGCCCAAAGCGGACAGCTGCATTTGAATGCCTGTCATGTCAGGTGTCAAGCACGCTATCTCGCTTCAGGTTTGGCCCAAGGACGGGGAAAGGGACCTGCCTAGAAGCTGATACGCATAGCCCAAACAAGAAACACAAGATGTGTCCTCGGAAATCACACCTGGGAAGCCTGTTTTGATCTTCTGTGAAAGTTGGTTCACACACCAGGAACGTTTCCTCGGAGAGCACACCTGGGAAGCCTGTTTTGATCTTCTGTGAAACTTGCTTCCCCTATTGTTGCATGAGATCTAGGATTTCAGACAGGCTGGGCTCAGGTACTCAGTACAAGCTCCGCTCAGATACAAAATATAGGAGCGGTGGCAACATGCATGCGGACGATTGACTAGAAACGACTGTTATAGGAGTCACCAAGTGTTCGTCGGACTACTGTCGGCAATTCCTGCGTTATGCGGGCTCAGACGGAGCCTGATCGGTATTGGACTGTAGAAGGAGACCATATAGATCAAACACCCGAGTAGGTTAAACTGCGGTACGCGATACGTTGAGCCCCCCACATGGAGGTGCCGCATCAGCAAATGATAAGGCACGTGAGCGGTTTGGGCAGTTAGGGCGGGTTAGGGCGGGCAGGGTGAGGTGGGGTCGCCTGAGACGCACAATTGTATGGCCTACAACGGACCCTTCCTTCTGGTCAACGGACCCTCCTCACGATGGAAATCCTGAATACAATTTATAAAGCAAGTTCTATGCAGCATTGCAAGCGACGCTCATTATTGGCGAAGAGTGTTCGCAACGGAGCGACATGTGGCATTTTACAGTCTAGGGATAGCCAAAAAGGCTTAAGGGACTCGCCCAACCTTAAAAAGGGAAGGCACTTTAAGCAACAAGCAGTAGTGAACTGAACTCCAACAATTCGTGCATGACGGGGGCCCGGAGTTCGTGCTAGTCATAATCGTTTGACCTGGTTTCTTTGAAGAACGATTTTGTGTGATACTGTGATAAGAATGATTTGATTTGAATTAGTCATGTGTGTGTTTGTGTTACAGTCCAGGGGTAGGCCAAATAGGCTGAAGGGACTTGCCCAACCGCTCAGGAAGGTCTTACAAAGGGAAATCATTGAAGTCATGTTACTACCAAAGACAGTGAGCAGCCTTGATAGCTGGAGCCATATAAATAAGTTCCAAGTTCCAGAAGAGTTAAATTGACAGTAGACCAAGTAGTTTAATAGCAGTATAGCGAGGTAAAAAGTGGTACCCCTTCGACAGAACTTTCAAGCTCTCCCCGGAGTCAAGATGAACACCATATGGTCTTCGAATGTGTTGATAAAGCCTTCCTGAATTTGAGAAGAAAGTAGCAGAGCCTGAATTACCAATCTGAGAGTAAAATGATTCCTATATACTTCCTGATGTGTGTCAGCATGAATTGCGTTGCTCTCACGCGTTTTATGACTTGGTGACTACTTCTGTACTCCCTTAGAACTATCGGCCCTGACAGCTTCCCGTAGTGACAGTTTCCCTTAGCCTGAGTCATTGAGTGACTCAGTGACAGGTTCCTGTCAGCTACTTCACCGGTCTTGCCTTTACCCTGATAGTTTCCCGGCTGCCCGGTTTCCTCTGACATTGACTGTATAGTGTCTAACCCTTATCAGGGTATAGCCTACCTTTCTTTCTTCCTCCACTGGTGCCCCTTAATGGGTCTCCTGTGCTTGTAACTTACTCTCGTCTCTGCATATATAGATTGGCGTGCTGCACACACAAAGTCCACTCATCCGGAGTGTTATCAAAGCTAATAGGTTATCCGGCCCCTCATTTCTACCACTGCTTTGAAAATGCAACTTCCGGAGGACCCCGGCGACATTTGAGAAACTCCATGACAAGAATGGAGAATCCTGGTCGCGCGGGATGCGCAGCGTTATTATAAGTAATGGCTGCGACCGTGTCCTTCCCAAGGAGGACGCGGTTTCTCAAGACGATTGGCTAGACGTCTGTGCACCAGCGACCTCTGCTGGCGGTTATGAGAGTCCTTCCGCCATCATGGAAGTAACCCCCCAATCATACCTCTACCTTTGCGCTCCTTCAGCTACCGTCTGTCGTAGACGACTTTGACGTGCAGACTCAAGTCGGCGACTAGCCTGGACATCGGTGGAGATACCCCGTCTTCGTCTGCTCGCGTCCTTGATGTCGCTAACTCCGGTGTTTGAGGCTCTGCCTGCATACCGGAGGTTGCCAAGCCGACCAAGCTCCCTGCTGATGTCTACGTCGTCTTTGCCCCCCCCCCCTTTGCACTCTAGTGGCTATGTGCTACCTTCTGATCTGATCTGATCTGATCTGATCAGATGCCATTAAGGCACTCGTGTCCTAGTAGTAGACGCTAACAATAATGCATGTCCCGGGAGGAGAACGGGGGGGTTCGATCCTCCCCAGAAGGTCGCGGTACACAGGCGGGTTGCGGGTCTGATCAGTACTAAGTTGCCCCCAGCGTAAGACCATAGCCGAAAAAGCTTGGCTGTGGATTAGTGGAACCTCTGGGTAATCTGTTCTCCTCCCGGGACATGCATTATTGTCAGCTGTACTACTAGGACACGAGTGCCTTAATGGTATCTGATCAGATGCCTGTGTGGCACTCGTGTACTAGTAGTATACGCTGGCAATAATGCCTAACTCGGGAGGAAAACGTGGGGGTTCGATCCTCCCCAGAAGGTAGCGGTACACAGGCGGGTTGCGGGTCTGATCAGTACTAAGTTGCCCCCAGCGTAAGACCATAGCCGAAAAAGCTTGGCTGTGGATTAGTGGAACCTCTGGGTAATCTGTTCTCCTCCCGGGACATGCATTATTGTCAGCTGTACTACTAGGACACGAGTGCCTTACTGGCATCTGATCAGATGCCATTAAGGCACTCGTGTCCTAGTAGTACAGCTGACAATGTGCAATCCAGAAGTTGAAGTTCGAGCGAAGCTTTCTCTGTTCATTCATGGATATATGAAGATCAAATAAAAAAATAAAAAAATGAGAAAGGGAAGAAAAGTGATTTGTTCGCATTTACATTTTCCTGGTAATTTTCTTTTTACTGCCGAGGACAGCGAGCAGCCAAATTGCTGGCTGATGCTATGTAACCAAGTTCAAGTTCAAGGATGCAGATTAAGTTTTTTTTAAGGTGTAACAGGAGTATCCCAGGCCTCCAATTGTTTACTTCTCCGGATCGATATATTCTGAGAATGGGGCTATCATGGCATCTTGTTCTTGTCTTCGCCAAGGTGGTCAATGCCTCGATGGGCTGCGACTCAGCTGTTCTTATAAGCTTCTTAACATCTCCTTGAGCCAGCCACTAGGCTCAGCCCCAATATACCAGCATTGCTAGAAAGCTGATTATGTTAGCTTCCAGATGTCCTAGCTTGCTCTAGGTTTGGCCGGGTAACTAGGCAGGGTAGCTGCCTAGAAGCTGCTGGCAATAGCCGAAAAGAAAAGCTATTATTACTAATGCTACAGCCCGTCCTGGGTGTGTATACCGGCAATAAACAGTCACCCAGGTCAGGAAAACAATGTAGACACATAGGTTAGACAACAACATATAATTTTGGATTGGGCAAGCCCCACTAGCCTAATGGGCTATCCCCTGGACTACATACACATACATGCATGTATGTGTGGCTACCCCCTGGACTACATACACACACATACAATCATGCATCAAACAATGCAATACACACACATATAATGGCTAACCCCTGGACTGCATACACATACATACACTCTTGCAGCAAGCAATTCAATACACACACATACAATAGCTATATAATGGCATACAATTAAGAACATGCACTGTAACCGCATACAATTAAGTACATGCACTTGAACCGCATACAACGAAGGATATGCACTTTAACCGCATACAATTAAGTACATGCACTTGAACCGCATACAATTAAGTACATGCACTTGAACCGCATATAATTAAGTACATAGACTTCAAACGCATACAATTAAGTAAGTACTTTTTAAACGCATACTGAGTAGTAGATACGCTTTAACCACATACAGTCAAGTAAATACAGTTGAGCCACCGACGGTTCAGTGCCCCCTCTTCCAGGGTTACCTTGTTGCCTGCTTTACCGTCGGTCCGACCGCCCCCCCAAGACGAAGCCTGGCACGTCAGCCAACGGTCTCGTAACTAAGTAACAAACTAACAAACAAACAAACAAACAAACTAACTAACTAACTAAACGTTGCCACCTCTTGCTCCATTGCGAACACTGTCCGCCAATGTTTAGCGTCGCATGCGACGCTGCATACAACTGGTCACCCAAAAGGATTGGTCTCCCAGTGCTAGCCAAAGAACATTTGTCTGTTTTCATTCATGTGTATTTTTTCATTCATCCAGCTATGTAACCAAGTTCAAGTGCAAGCATTCATTCATATACCTACGCCACCAAAACGGTGGTTGGGAGTTTGGTTTGTTTGTCCTCGACACACCCCTGATGTAATGGGGTTTTGTGCTTTGTGGCTGCTTTTTATTTTTCTTGAAGCACAGAGTCTCATACACCCTTGTGGTGCCAAGTAGAATTGAACATGTAATGTAATGTACTGTAATGTGATGTGTATTATGCGATCTGCTGTCGCGCAATAGTCCAAGCTCAGGCGCAGAGGGTCTGCGAAACCAAATAAACCCAACATGGTAGCCATTCTCCAGTATGTACACATGCATGCAAACGGGCGGTTCCCTCAATCTCACGCCTGTGGCACGGCGTACTAATTTTCAATTTCATGCAATCTGCCTATACACTGTAGTACATTGGGACCCATGTGATCGCATTCTATTTTCAAGCGCTTTTGTTTTGTTTTTTAAGTTGTGAAAGGACTTTCACCCCAGGAGGTGGGTCTCCCAACACAAACCAGCGACACGGAGGATTCAAGAGATACCAACCCACAACCAAACATACACCACTACCCCTGTTGACGACAGCAGACAAGCTCCCTGCCATGGTGTCGTAGAGTTTATACTTTGCTCTAATGTTATACGGCGAGCAGCCAAATTGCTGGCTGAAGCTATGTAACCAAGTTTATGTAGTGTTGTGCAGTGTTGCCATGTTCTTATTGTTGTAATGCTGTTGTTGTGGTGTTGTTGGAGAGTTTGTACTACCCACACCCAATTTGTTTAGCGGAGCTGCCAGACTGAATCAGGGTACTTCATTTTGTCAAATTGGTCAGCGCTATGTAGTGCATATAAAACGCAAAATTGCGCGCTGCTCCCACAGGGGGTTGAAAAACTGTGCGAAACGCGCAGTGGGGCTCAAAAAAGCGTGCGCAAAATCGAGCTGCCGTGCGCGCTTTGATGTACCCTGGGCCAGGGTAATTTGCGCTTTTGAGCGCTGACTTTTTGTAATTTGCGCTTTTGAGCGCTGACTTTTTGACCCCCCCTGCGCTTTGAGCACAGTTTTTTGCAACCCCCTGTGGGTGCAGCAAGCAATTTTTGCGCTTTTTGCACTAGAAAGTGCAGTTTTTTTGTTTTCAAGTGCGCTAAAGCGCTGGCCAATTTGGCCATTTGAAGTACCCTGCCCTGGGCTGAATGCGGCACTCAAACCAAGCTAGATGAGTCAGGACCCAACTCAGCTCGCGCCTCATGCCTCATGTTTTTCTCTTCAGGTATAATTTAAGCAGCAGATTCTAGGCAGCTCCCCTGACTGGCTATGCAGCCAAAGCTGACGCAACCTAGTGTGTCAGGAAGCTGACAGAATCCATTATCCAGATGTCAGTCTTGGGGCTTAGCCTAGTGGCTGGCTCAGGGAGCTGCCTAGAAGCGGCTGCTCGTAGCTGAGAAGAAAAACTATGGCCTCATGGGTTGTACATGGCTGTGAGCACACAGCTGTACGCTAAATGTTAGGTGAATGTGTGTGGGCTGGGTATGGTAGCAGCCTCACTCCACCAACCAACCAAACGATGCTGACTGTGCCAGATATTTAGCACGGCTGAAACTACTGCTACAAAGCTGACTGCAGATTGAATGGGGGGGCGGGGTAGAGGGGCGGTGCGGGGGGCCGGTGCGGGGGGTGGGGCGGGCGAGGGGCTAGGGGGGGGGCAAGGCCAGGGAAGAAACTTCCTACTCCCAGTAAGAAGGCTGGACATTCGTGCAGGCAGATGGGTACTGACGGAGAAAGAAGGCCATGCTCCTTCTCTCTCTGTTGTGCTCTAAATCACGCCTGTCACACCTGTATCAGGCCTAGATGTACAAGCACGCCTGTGTAAGGCCTACATGTACAAGCACGCCTGTATCAGGCCTACATGTACAAGCACGCCTGTATCAGGCCTAGATGTACAAGCACGCCTGTATCAGGCCTACATGTACAAGCACGCCTGTATGAGGCCTACATGTACAAGCACGCCTGTATCAGGCCTAGATGTACAAGCACGCCTGTATGAGGCCTACATGTACAAGCACGCCTGTATGAGGCCTACATGTACAAGCACGCCTGTATGAGGCCTACATGTACAAGCACGCCTGTATCAGGCCTACATGTACAAGCAAGCCTGTATGAGGCCTACATGTACAAGCACGCCTGTATGAGGCCTACATGTACAAGCACGCCTGTATGAGGCCTACATGTACAAGCACGCCTGTATGAGGCCTACGCGTACAAGCACACCTGTATGAGGCCTACACGTACAAGCACACCTGTATGAGGCCTACATGTACAAGCACGCCTGTATGAGGCCTACATGTACAAGCACGCCTGTATGAGGCCTACATGTACAAGCACGCCTGTTTCAGGCCTACATGTACAAGCACGCCTGTATGAGGCCTACATGTACAAGCACGCCTGTATGAGGCCTACATGTACAAGCACACCTGTATGAGGCCTACATGTACAAGCACGCCTGTATGAGGCCTACATGTACAAGCACGCCTGTATGAGGCCTACATGTACAAGCATGCCTGTATGAGGCCTACATGTACAAGCACGCCTGTATGAGGCCTACATGTACAGCATGTATGTTTTCGGGCCCTATGTACAAGCACCCTGTATCCCTTACATGTACAAGCACGCTGTATGAGGCCTAACATGTACAGAGCACGTATTGTTTCAGCTACATGTACAAGCCTGTATCACCCCCTGCCTACATGTACAAGCACGCCTGTATGAGGCATACATGTACAAGCATGTCTGTATGAGGCCTAGATGTACAAGCACGCCTGTTCATTGCCTACATGTACAAGCACGCCATGTATGAGGCCTACATGTACAAGCACGCCTGTATGAGGCCTACATGTACAAGCACGCCTGTATGAGCCTACATGTACAGCACACCTGTATGAGGCCTACATGTACAAGCACGCCTGTATCAGGCCTAGATGTACAGCACGCCTGTATGAGCCTACTACAAGCACGCCTGTATGAGCCTACATTAGCACCCCTATGAGATGCCTACATGTACAAGCATGTATGTTCGGCCTACATAACAAGCACGCCCTGTATGAGGCCGTTATTAGATGGTACAAGCACGCCTTGTATGAGGCCTATACATGTACAAGCACAGCCTGGTATGAGGCCTACATGTACAAGCACTCCTGTAAATGAGGCCCTACATGCTACAAGCACGCCTGTAATAGGGCCTAGTATTGCAAGCACGCCTGTATGAAGGCGCTACATGAATCAAGCACCCCTGTATGAGGCGCTACGAATGCCTACAAGCACGCTTATTTGATGCCTACAAGCGCATGCTTGTTTCGGGCCTACATGTACAAGCACGCCTGTATGAGGCCACATGTACCAATAGTGCCACGCTACCTGTATGAGCCTATCTCATGTACAAGCACGCCTGTCACTACATTCATCTAGCCTTACATGTACAAGCACGCCCTGTATGAGGTAGATGTACACATGTATGGAGGCCTGTCATAAATGACCATACAGTGGTACTAAACACACACCTGGTATTGAGGCCTAGGAGGTGTAGCAAGCACTTGCTCATGTACTGAGGCCTACTTAATGTACTAAGCACGCGCTGTATTGAGGCCGCAATCGCACCAAGCACGCTGTATGGGTCCTACATCGTACATCTCACACACCTGTATGAGGCCTACATGTACAAATCAGCGGCCTGGTATCAGGCCATATGATAGATACAAGCAACGCCTGCTAGTATGAGCCACATGTTATCAATGCATCACCTGTATGAGGCCTTAGAATGTACAAGCACGCCTGTATGAGGCCTACATGTACAAGCACGACCTGTATGAGGCCTACATGTACCCAAGACACGCTCTGTATGAGGGCCTCATAAAGTAACAACACGCCTGTATGAGGCATACATGACACAAGCACGCCTGTCCATGAGCGCTAACATGTACCATAGCACGTCCCTGTATCGCAGGCCTACCAGTTGCACCAAGACATACACCATGTATGGCAGGGCCTACGACGTACCCAACCCACGCCTGTATGAGAGCCTACATGTAACAAGGCACGCCACGTGTATGAGGGGCCTCACCATGATAGGCAACAGCCACGCGACTAGAATGAGAGCCTACTTGTATCAATGACACGCCGGGTAGCAGGCCTAGATGTAGCGCAAGCACAAGCCTGTTATCAGGCCTAGATGTACAAGCACGCCTGAATCAGGCTCTGAAGATGTAACAGCACGAGCCTATACAGCGCCTAGATGCTAACAATGTCTAACGGCCTGTTTATCAGGCCTATATGTAGCAATGCAATGTCGTGTTCGGGCCTAGATGTACAAGCTACAAGCCTGTATCCCAGGCTAGATGTTGACAAGCACTCGGCTCTGTTTTGGTGCGTCTAGATGTTACAAAGTGAGCGGAATGCCTGGTGCTTACAAAGTTTTAGGGCAGAAATAGGAGGGGCCCTGCTCTAGAGCAACCATAGCATGGCGCAGGGGGAGCGGCGTGGAGGAGGGGGCCTGCCTAGAAACCTGGGGCGAGTTGAGGAAGGGGCCTGACTAAGGTTTTGGGGCGGGTTGGTGAGGGGGATTTAGTGGCCCATCAAGGTTGGGCTTGGGGAAGGGGGCTGTGTAGTTTTGCCATTAAGCGCCAGCAGTTTCCTGTCCCACATCGTCCATTTCTAGCAAGTAAGTGCGGTAGTTCAGCTGAACATCACAAGCGGGGTGGGGGTGGGGGGTGGGGGGGCAGGGAAGGTGAAGGTTAGCTATTATTGATGCTGTACGCCTACTTACCATCCTACGGATGTGTGTGTGTGTGTGGGGGGGGCATTAGGCAGTGGGGTTCTGAGGGCGTGTAGTGCAGCCTGAACACATGAGAGGGAAGACTGGGTTCAAGTATTATTGCTCGCTGGAAGGATATGTGTGCGCGGCGTTGGTGTGTGTGTGTGTGTGTGTGGTGTGTTGTGTGTTGGGGGGGGGGGGGGGCGTGGGGGGGGGGGGGGGGGCGGGGGGGGGGGGGGGGGGGGGGGGGGGGGGGGGGGGGAGGGGATCTGAGCGCGCGGTTAGTGGAGCCTGGACACACACCTATCCAAGGGAATGTGGGGTTTTGAACGGGGACGCGTGAGGCCAATGGGGAGGTGAGTGTCTGAGCGCGAGGTGAGGACGCTGATGAGATGGAATGCCTAGGGGAGATGGACATGAAAGGGGATCGGCAGAGCGGACGAAGAGATGAGGCCTCGGGTAAGTGGCATCCTCGAACACACGGCAGGGAACGTGGGGTTTAGCTAATTATTGATGCTGCAGGATTGTGAGGTGTGGTGGCGCTGTGTCGGGGGGGGGGGTGTGGCGGGCGGGGGGCGGGGGCAGGGCTGCAGGGGTGGCAGGAGCGTGTGGTAGTCGGACGCACTTGAGCACGACGGCAGGGAGCGTCCGGGTGAGGGACGCGGTGAACCGGAGGTGAGGTGAGGTGAAGGTTGAGGTGAGGTGAGGGAGTCTTTTGATGTCAGAGTGAGGTGAGTGGATGCCTAAAGAGAGGAAGATGGGCATGCAGGGGATGGAGATGGGAGGAGGGCAGAGAGAGGGGGCGTTGTGGTAGCTGGCCATCTGAACCAGCTCGTCAGGGGAACGTGCGGGATGAGGGAAGGATGAGCGTGAGGGAGATGGATTGATTAAGGGGAGATGGGACATGGCAGGGGATGGACAGGGAAGGAAGAGAAGAGAGCGTGGTGGGGTGGAACGTGCCTTGAGCACACAGCAGGGAGCGTGCGGGTGGAGGGAGGTGGAGGGAGATAGATGCTATTGAAGGATGGATTATGCCAGAAGAGGGAGAGGGTAGGAAGAGATGAGGTGAGGGGAAGCATTTGAGCATGAACTCACAACAGAGAACTTGGGGTGAAGGAGGTGCGGCGAGGTGAGGCGAGGGAGGTGAGGGAGAGGGATGCCTAGTGGAGATGGGCATGCAGAGGATGGAGAGGGAGAGAAGAGAAGAGGCGTAAGGGTAGTGGAGGCCTGAGCACACTGGCAGGGGAGCGTCGCCGGTGAGCGGAGGTTCAGGGAGATGAGGTGAGGAAGAAGGTGAGTGAGGGAAGTGAAGGTGAGGGACGGTCCGCAGGGAGGTTGAGGGGTGAGGGATGCTAACTGACAGAGAGGTGGAGTCATGGCTAAGAGAGGAGGGGAGAGCGGAGGAAGAGATGAGGTGAGGAAGATTGAACGCACGAACACACGGCGGTTTGAACTTGGGGTGAAGAGGTTATTGGCTCGGAGGTGAGGTGAGGGAGGTGAGGGAGATGGATGCCTAGCGGAGATGGGCATGCAGAACAGGGGAATAGGGAGCTGTGGGTATCGTCATATTAAATAATTGTATAATAGTGACAATGCAGCAATGTTGACATGCTATCTTGTATAATATATATATAGATATTATATTTTAGTATAAATGGTATACTTATATATAATATATATATTACTATTATTACTATTATATAGCTTTGGTTGCGGGTGAACAGGGATTGTTTCTTCGGCCGAACTGAATACATGGCTCGCTAAGAAGAAATGCTTTAGCTATATATCGTTGCGATTGTGCAGGTTTCAGCTTTTTCAGTGGGTCGACTATGATCACCAGCTGAGGTTGGGCAGGGAAGCAAGGTTCGATAACTTTTTTAGCGGGTCGGAATGATGCCGCAAACGTTGTCGCATGGCTCATCGTCCCGTTTGCATTTCAGGCAATGGCAAAGCCCACAGCTGAGTGGAGGGGGGGCTAGCATATGGAAAGTATGTGTTGTGCTGGTGGGTGCCGTGTAGGAGGGGGGTGGAGGGATGAGAGTGGGTGAGAGGGTGGGGCTTAGTCGGGATGGGATGGGTGGGGAGGGATAGGAGTCAGGAAATATGTTCAGGAAGAGTAAGGGAAGTGTTGTTTTTGTGGGCTGGGGGTAATGGTCTGGGGTGGGGGTGGGGGTGGGAGATTAATGGGGGGGGGTTATTAGGGGGGGCTGGGGGGGGGGGGCGGGAGGTAGTGTGGTGTTGGTGTGTTGCGGGTTGCATCATAGGGAAGAACTGCATTCCGCGAAGGGATATTGCGTCGTAGCAAGTGTTTGAGAGTCTTTTACTGCAGCGAAAATGCCGTTTTGGCAACGCAGCCCAAAACAGGTTGTGGCCAAAACGGGGGAAGGGGGGAGGGGGGGGGGGCTCGGATATAATGTTTCGA
>JAJSRW010000128.1:0-54900 GCA_022414725.1 Microglena sp. YARC | reverse complement strand
GGAGAGAGAGATACTCTCAGTTGTTATATCCATTTGCACCACCAATATCAATTTCAAAAGATATCATGATATACGCTGGAGGTGCCGTCAGGCCTCCATATTTACTAATGCGGATTGATTTTATTTAGAATGGGGCTTTTAATGGCATGATTCATGGCTGTGTTTTGGGCTAATTTTCAAGGTCCCATTCTGAGTACCTCATTTAAGTGGGGTGGGTGGGTGGGTGGTGGTGTGTGTGGGGGGGGGGGGGCTGCCCTCCTCTGGTTGTTTGCCTAATCTTTTTGACTCAGGCCTCCAAATGACATTTTCCTGAGGACCACATTGAGGTTGTGTAGACAAGGGCAGCTTCATTGGCACCACTAAGAACCCAGGGGAGTGTATGGGTGGATGATGTGGGTGGGTATGGGTGGGTTAGTATGGGGTGGTGAATGGGTGGTATGGATGGGTATGTGTGGGTCAATGGGTGAGTATGGGTGGTATGGATGGGTGGGTGAATGGGTGGGTAATGTAGGTGGGTGGGTGAGTGAAAGGGTGGTTGAATGGGTGAGTTTTTGACTATCACACAATCCTGTTCATGAATTCTGTTGATGCCATGTGTGTGCGCTATTGTGTAAAGACCCAGAATCCATATATAATTTCAAGTTATGCCTCTTTTTTCTATTTAGGGGGGGGGGGGGGGTAGCCCCTCAGATGTTTTAGGCATTAGAGTTCAAAAATTATACTTTACTCCTGTACACCTGTATATACATAAGAAGCCGTGGCCCTTACTGGCCCCTGGCCCTGTCGTAAACCCTGATAGGCTGCACTCGAATTCTGGTACTGGGAACGTGTACCCCAATAGCCAGCACTCTCGCCAAATTTTCTGCATCGCTTGCGGCGTGCCTAGTATTTGTCTCCCCACTGCTTATATGCTGAAGAATAAATGAATGAAACTCTAGAACAAATAGCACCATCAGCTAATAAATGACCCCCCCCCCCCCCCCCCACACACACACACACACACACACACACACACGCATACACACCACACACAAACACACACACGCATACACACACACACCACCACCACCACCACCCACTACCACCACCCTACTTCCAAATGGATGCACTTCAGTGCATCAATCTACATTGGAACTTGGACGCGTTCTTCAACGCCTTGCCCATCCTGCAAAAATACAACTTCTCCAGACTAATCGAGCATGGGTCGAGGCTAGCAGAATTGGAGGTGGGCTTGGCCCAGGGCAAAAAAAAGATGGCAACACACCTTCGGAGAGTGGTTGTGGCTTATTGACGAGCTCCAGGTGGTGGGGATGCATGGTTCCTTCCAGAAGCTGGTGAAAGGATTGCCCAAGAGTCGCCTGTGTGTTATAGGACAAGAGATGACCTCAGCTGCTGCTCCTGCTCAGGGTATTACAGCAATTGGGATGGTTATGGCAGAATTTGACACCTTTGAAATAGGTTTGTATGCCGACCTTAGGAAATGCACTACTGGACGTTCCAAAGCATGAATTCTTAGCTCTCTACAGAAAACCAATGGTTTAACCGCCGGTATTGCAGCAAAGGGTTGGCGCACACAGCATGCAAGTGGTGCTTAGGTTTGGCCTCACTTGCCATGCCAACAGGTCTATGAGCCAATCTGGTGTCACGCACTACCATGCCATGCCAGTGGCCTACGAGCCAATCAGTCGGTGTCACGAGGTAGTCAGGGGGACTTATGATCAGGATAGTTCAACACATTACATGTCTGCGTGTGAACACACACACTCCAGAGGGGTGAGTGCATGTAAATACGCAAACATTTTCTCCGGGATGTGTGTGTTCACGGGAATAAGCCTGCGGCTTTGGGGTAGGCAAGGGAGACCTATGAACATCATCATCATTGCAGGAGGCTCTCCGCCGTTAGCTGCCTAGAAGCTGCTGTTTGTAGCTGATTACAAATCCCTGACTGCATTGATGGATGATAAGGAATGAGGATGATTCCATTTTTCCTGGTGCCCTACTGGGCTCCGAATGGTGCCTGCAGCTTGGGGTAGGCAAGGGGACTTATGAACATCATAATCATCATCATTGTAGGAGGCTCTCTGCCGTTAGCTGCCTAGAAGCTGCTGCTTGTAGCTGAAACAAATGCCCTGAACGCATTGATGAGGTTGAGGATGATTCGATTTTTCCTTGTGCCCTACTGGGCTCTGACTGTGCCTGTGGCTTGGGTTAGTCAATTGCAAGGGGGGACTTATGAACATCATCATCATCATTGCAGGAGGCTCTTCGTCGTGAGTTCCAGGGTACTTCCATTGACCAAATCGGCCAGCGCTTTAGCGCACTTGAAAATATAAAAAACTGCGCTTTGTAGTGCAAAAGCACAAAAATTGCTCACAGGGGGTTGAAAAAACTGCGCGAAAGCGCAGTTCGGGCTCAAAAAGGCAGCGCGCCAGCGCGCAAAACGCGCGCTTGGAAGTACCCTGGTGAGTTCTCGGAGTAGGCCAACACTGTTTATCTTTTGGGATACACATGTCAGCTTGTAGGCAGCTCCCTTTTACCCGTCCTTGGGCTCAAACCAGAAAGCTAGCTAGTGCGCCTGAAAGCTGAAAGATGACAGTCTCTCCAATTAATCTGATTACTTTGGGTTTGACCCTGCGGCTGGCTGATGGAGCTGACTGGAAGCTGCCATCAGTAGCCCCAAAAGGAAACGGTATCGGCCAAAGGGTACCCAGAGACAATCCGGCGCACCGTGGTGGTGGAGATTATCCCCATGAGTGGGTCGAATGCAGTGGATGCGATCGAAGGTGTGGGCCACGACTTCCATGTGTTCCTGGATAGTGTCAGTGAAGGAGCGCTGAGGGTGCTGTACCCAAGGGGGGCTGGTGTTGGTTTTGGGCTGCTCATCCCCAAATCTAGAGCCCATACCTTGTAGAGCGCATTGCTGTCCTGTGGCCTTGTTCTATGATACACGCACCACACCAAGGTGGTGGAGACGACCCCCCCCCATGAATGGATGCTATAGAAGGTGTCGGCCATGATTTCTGTATGTTCCAGGATAGTGAAAGTGGAGGGGCTCTGAGGGTGCTGGACAGGAGGAGGGCAGATGATGGCTTTTTGGCTGCTCATCCCCCAAAGTGAGGGACCAAACCTAGTAGTTAGAGCGCATTGCTGTCTTGTGGCCTTGTTCCAGTATTGTGATAGATAAATGAGGGGTGCTGATGAGGGTGCTGTACCTAAGGAGGGCAGATGATGGCTTTGGGCTGCTCATTAGTCATCAACAAAGCAAGGAACCAAACCTGGTTAGCGATGACAGGTGACGATGTTAATAATGATGATGACATACCACACACCCCTCGGATTGGTTAAGGGCTCTGCCTCCCAGGAGAATTACCCCCAGGCGGTTTTGTGCGGGAATTAACCCCAGGGGGATTTAGTGCGGGAGAGATCTTTTCCCGCCTTCAAATAAGGGCATTGGCCCGCCTTCAAATAAGGGACTTCAATAACGTCAAAGCTGGGGTCAGAGGAGTCAATAAGAGTAGCCGGATATTGATATTGAACTATAGACCAACGCATCTCTATAGTAATGTAGATACACTTGATCCTAATGCTGCAGTCATGTAAATAAATTGTTGAGGTGCTTTTTTGAAGTGGTGTATATAAGTGGAGCAACCTAGCCGACTATCTTTCTACTTGTAGAAGAGCAAGACAGGAAGCCCTGGACTGCTTAGTGGCACCGTAATTTATTATCCTTTTTTTTTTTTCTTGAGACTTCTCATGTGTTAGCTTCTTACCTCCGCCACTGTAAGTGTGGTTGAGATCTGGGTCCTGCTCTAAGGGGTTTAATACCTACGCCACCAAAACGGTGGTTGGGAGTTTGGTTTGTTTGTCCTCGACACACCCTGATGTAATGGGGTTTTTTGCTTTGTGGGTGCTTTTTCTTTTTGTTTAAAGCACAGAGTCTCATACACACCCTCGCGGTGTCAAGTAGACTTTAACATGTAATGTAATGTAATGTAATAACGTTAGCGCTTCAATTGCTGGCGGTTTGTTTTGCAGTAGGGGTACCGCCAATCCCTGTGTAGGCCTACATGTGGCTCAAGCCAAAACCAGATATACCGCCAACGTTAGGGGCACTGAGCACTGCAATACAGTGCAGTACAAATCCAATATATAACCGTAGTATGATGAAAAGTTTAAAGAAGTGTCCGGATGATGTTATTATATAGCCTATTAGCAGCCTGAAGACTCCAGAATGTTATTTTAATCATATTTTATGTATGCCTATGCCTAGGGATCAATATCTGAGTATGAGATACTGAATGTGTTTTTAAAATGGAACCGCCATAGCCAAGAAGATGTTCTTAAATGTAACCACCTAAACATCAAACATGGCACTTAGGCAAGTTATGGTTCTGATCCACATTTTAAATTAAGTTAGGGCGCAGGGTGATTTGGTTCACTAGCAGTATTCTTCTCAAATACCTAATACAATGGGTGATAGTACAGGTGAGGTGACCTGTCCTGCGTTTATACAACCGCTAACAATTCAGGGAGCCTACGGTAAAAATAACCCCCCACGACTGAAAAAGGCTGAAGCTTATACTGTATTATGTATTTGAGAGTGCAGGAGATTGTGTTGTTCCTCAGTTGAAGGCATGCGTCTAGTACGCCCCGACGCCCAGATGTAGCATATGGGAACCTCGAAATTGAAGTTGAATTGTTACAGTCCGTGTAATACAGTTACGCACAGGACGTGATGTTAAGGACACCACAGCGTAAGCCGAAGCAACCTCGAAACATTACCCACACCTGGGGGCGCGATGGACCAAACGAGAATAAACATTATATATCGCGCGTCGTGGTTATTAGGGATATCGCTGGTCTAGATGTTTATTGCATGCTGATAGAGAGAAGGATATTGTAACATACTCAGCAAAAATCAATGCCGAGGCCGCACAGCGCCGAAGCAGCTGGACATTTTTATAACAGTGAGGGTTTAGGGTGGGAAAACTCAGAGCCTGGTCCAGGAAGTAACCTTAAAAAAGCGGAAGAAAAAGCACATGCTGGCGGAGGTGTTCGACACATTTGTGCATTCTGTTCAAATCAGTGGTTCTTAAAAGGATTTGGGACCAAACTGAAAATAATCAGTCTGCGCGATTCCCAGGCCTGGGTTCTGAGGAGATGGAAACCAAATTTGATCATCGAATACCGGTAAGGAGGTGGATATGTATTCGCCAATGACCGCCGTAACGGATGATGGATGCGCTTCATTTATCATTTTTTCGTCCATTCAAATGTTCCTCCATCATTTTCGAAAGACGTGGTTATGGTTGTATGACCCGAAAGGTATCGTACACTTGACTCCTTTTCACTCCAAGGGGGTCTAGCATTCTACAATTGAGGAAAATAATTTGCGAGTATTGGGATTTCCCTTCCCTTCTACAAAATACACCACTTTTCCAACTCGCCGACTATTCAGTGTCCCATCCGATAAACATTGAAGCATTCTTCACTCTTGGTGGTTGGAAGTTCACTTTAGCCTGCCGTATTTGCCGTCCTGGTCTGTACCTCGTAAATAAATAACCCTTGTTCAGATCACTTACGAGCGAGCTGTTACTATTTTCATGGCGTCTGCTATGTTCGAACCGCCTCCTACACGTACTCATACCGCATATGAGAGCGGGGATATCGAGCTGAGGTTTGGGAACAGCCAGAATCCTCTGCGGGCACATAGCCAGCTCCTCAAGCTAGCCTCACCCACTGTACTGGCCCCAATGATAGATACAGGAAAACCCAAGGCCTCCTATCTGGTGGTAAGTTGCCACTTACCCCCTTTTGTTTTTTAGTTGTGAAAGGAATTTCACCCCAGGAGGTGGATCTCCCGAAGCGACAGAAACCAGCGACACCGAGGATTCAGTTCGAATGGCGTTACCACTCCTACAAAAGAGTTGGCGCATTACATTACATTACATTACATTACATTACATTACATTACATTACATTACATTACATTACATTACATTACATTACATTACATTACATTACATTACATTACATTACATTACATTACATTACATTACATTAATTACATTACATTACATTACATTACATTACATTACATTACATTACATTACATTACATTACATTACATTACATTACATTACATTACATTACATTACATTACATTACATTACATGTTAAAGTCTACTTGACACCGCGAGGGTGTATGAGACTCTGTGCTTTAAACAAAAAGAAAAATCACCCACAAAGCAAAAATCCCCATTACATCAGGTGTGTGTCGAGGACAAACAAACCAAACTCCCAACCACCGTTTTGGTGGCGTAGGTATTAAACCCCCTAGAGCAGGACCCAGATCTCAACCACTTACAGTGGCGGAGGTAAGAAGCTAACAAATGAGAAGTCACAAGAAGAAAAAAAAGGGATAATAAATTACGGTGCCACTTAGCAGTCCAGGGCTTCCTGTCTTGCTCTTCTACAAGTAGAAAGATAATCGGCTAGGTTGCTCTAAGAAGTCTTAGTGCCATTTACATTCATAAAGGTTCTGAATGTGGAATCGCAGAGTTCCACATTCCATACGGTTAAGTCGGTATCCTCATGGGCATGCCTGTAAATATCTGTAAACAGCTTCTGGTAGCGGAGGCGAATATCATTATAAAAAGGGCACTCAAACATATGCATTTAATCCTCAGGTTTTTGGAACCCACACATTTGACAGTGTCTCATTGAACGACGGAGCATTGTCAAACTCTTACAATATATTTATATATATCATATGTGCTATGAGTGGGATCCCTTATGGGCACGGACACTGCTAATTTGGGGGGTCGTCGTTTTGCCTGGGGGGGAGGGGGAGGGGTGGTATGGAAGGCGATGGATGTTGACCCGAGATTCCAGCCGTTTTGTCCTAGCCCAGGCACCAAAGCGTACAGGCTTGCTGGACCTATAGGCACACACATGCCAGGCAACCAGACGTCCAGGAGAGCCGTGTTATGCGAGGAGTCTGAAGTGTATGTGTATGCGCCTAGGCCTGTGCCTTCACTGATGCCTACACCTGTGCCATTGTATGTGTGTGCGCCTGTGCCCGTGATTACGTCTGAGCCTTTGCCCGCGCCTGTGCCCATGCTTAGGCCTGAGCCTTTGCCTCTGCCTGTGTCCATGCCTAGGCCTGAGCCTGTGCCTGTGGCTAGGCCTGAGCCTTTGCCTGTGCCCGTGGCCGGTCCAGAGCCTTTGCCTGTGCCTGTGACCGTGCCTAGGCCCGAGCCTTTGCCGCAGCCTGTGCCTGTGCCTGAGCCTGAGAACAACCTGAGCACGGATGAGGAGGCTGAGGCGTACGAAGAGTCTCTACCTGTATTTGCGTACCGGTATAGGATGGCCATGGATGAGGAGTGTGAAAAAGTATGGAGGGTCTACGTCTGTGCATCAGTTTGAGATGACCATGCCCCATGGTGGTGGTGGTGGTCTTGGTGGTGGTCGTCTTCAGAGTAGCATGAGGGAGTTAAGGCTCTCCCTCCTGCCAACTTTTCTGAACAAGATGGACTTTCTGATGGAGATACAGTCAGTGTCTCGGAGACCACAGATGATGATGTCGAGACCGTCTTGGCAGTTATGCCTACCAGGTGCGAGACAGAAGCATGTGCACCAGGGTTGGGTGTCGGGGGGGCAGGGGGTGGGGTGGTGGGGTGGTGGTGGTGGTGGTGGGGGGGGGGGAGGGGGGTACAGCAAGCAAGGATGGTGCTTACATGCTTGCAGCTCCTTGCTGCTGTATAACCTTTGTTTCTTGGTTGTGATACCTACTAGGTGCGAAACATAACCATGTGCAGCATACAACGATGGTGCTTACACGATCGCAATAAATGTGTACTTTCTTACCATTGTTTCTTGATTGCAATGCTTCTAAGTCGCCCCCCCTTGACCATGTCAAGCGATGGGCACATTCGGAGTCCAGTAGGGCACTAGGATAATACACTGTAACCTTCATCATCATTATCATCATCATCATCATCATCAACACCGTTGCCATCTTCACTATGAGCAAGTGCATCAGGAATATATAGGGAAAGGCATTATGATATCATATGATTCATATCATATCAAATCATATGATGCCGGCAGTCTGCTTAGGCTAAAGTTACCATTTATATACGTTATCATATGATGAAATGTGTACGTGATAGCATATGATATCATACTCGCCTTTGGTCAACATCATACGATATGCCGGTTCCAAGGGATACATGGTACCTACATAGCTACGCTGTCTTTTGCACACTTGTGAAAATGCAATCCAAATCGTTTTGTCTTTCTCGAGGTTTCAAAATAAATAAATTAACATGTAGCACAAAGTAGCCAAATAAATTAACATGTAGCACAAAGTAGCCAAATAAATTAACATGTAGCACAAAGTAGCCAAATAAATTAACATGTAGCACAAAGTAGCCAAATAAATTAACATGTAACACAAAGTAGCCAAATAAATTAACATGTAGCACGTAGTTGTTTGGGGTTTAGTTGATCAGTGTTTTTTGGCGTAGCCCCCTCTTCCCATGTTTACCCATTTGTCCATCTGACCGAAAAAGAAAAAAAACTTCAAGCCTGACACGTCAGCCAACGGTCGCGTAACTAACTCGCTTCGGTCAGCTCCATCGTTGCCACCTTTCTTCCCGTTGCCAACACACTCCGCCACACTTGTTTTCCCCACGAGCATGAGTTTACCTTTTTCTGGGCTACGTGTAGCAGCTTCTAGGCAGCTCCCTGTACCTGTACCTACCTGCACCTGGTTGGGCAACTCTCCTCAACCGATATGCTGACTACCCCTGAATTGTCTACTTCTGCTTTCAGATTACGAGAGGCAGTAAGGCCACACTCGCAAGGGCCTACTCCTCCCATGGAGATGGCAGTGGATGAGGGCCGGGATGGGAGGGCCCCCTTAACACCACGCCCCTCCAGGCGTCATTTTTGTGTGTGCTGACTACCCCTGAATTGTCAAATCTTGCTTGCAGGTTACAAGAGGCAGTAAGGCCACACTCACAAGGACCTACCCCTCTCATGGAGGTGGCAGTGGATGAGGAAAGGGACGTAGTGCTGCGCTTTGTGGACGGTACACGACTGGTTTTGGATGGAGTTCAGGTGACACACACTCACACACATGTATATATAGGGTTTATAAACCCTAAACCCTATAAATCCTAAACCCTACATTATATATATATATATATAATATATATATATATATGTGTGTTTATTTGTTTGCAAGTGTGTCCAGGGTGGGGTAGGAAATAAGCTGCAGTGCCTCATATTCGCTTTGAATATAGCTTATCCTCAGGATCCAATTGCAATTTATTGTTTACCCAAAATAAAGGTGAACAGGAAGTACGAGGTCTCCTAAGTTGGTTTCTGTTTCCAACTTTATTTTCCCTCTTGTATGAAACTTCCACAATACCAACTCCTATCTGAATTGGACACCAATTGAACATGCAGTAGTCTAAAATCTGTCTTCCTGCCCCCCCCCCCCCCCCCCCCCCCCTGAGCGTGTCTATATGTATAAATTATCTATCTATCTATCTATCTATCTATCTATCTATCTATCTATCTGTCTATCTACCTATCTACCTATCTACCTATCTATCTATCTATCTATCTATACATCTATCTATCTATCTATCTATATGCCTTGCATGTATATTTCTGTATGTATATCAATACATTCAAAGATATACATACGATGCATGAGAATATATACTTATTTCCGCTTATATTGCATCGTATTCCATCTTGATGATTTAGCAAGCCACATATGTATAGGTTGAACAATTCCTTCTTAATCTGCCCACACACACATACATACAAACAATCATACAAACACACACAAGCACGAACGCACACACACACACAAATACGTTGTTAATATCCTGCAGATCCCCATGTCCAAGGCCATGGAATGCTTGGTGAAGACTAAGAATGGCTCATCCTCAAAAGGCCGGAATGCAGGACTCTGGGGGTTCTTTTCCAGGGGAAAGGGTGGAGGGAATAGGGGGGCGCCACAAGAGGAGCCAAGCCAACTCCCATCGGACAACCAGCCCGTGGACCCGGCCAAAGCATGGCCATTCAGCAGTGATGGTAGAATGGGAGTTACAGGCACTTTGCACAGGATTAGCGGTATCAGGAACCAGGATGGAAGGGTGTACGCTCTCACCTACCGCATATCCAGACACATGCCAGGCGTCGCCGACATTTTCATGGACATCCTCTTGAGCATGTGCGACAAGAACTCCGCTCAGATGTCGCTGCTTGTGCTTGGACCCCCTGGTGCCGGCAAGACGACTCTGCTGAGGGACATATCCCGCCAGCTGGCTGATGTGTGCGGCAAGTCTGTCATTGTCATTGACACGTCCAATGAAATAGGGGGTGATGGGGTGAGGCCACATCCATGCATTGGAGGAGCGCGCAGGTTTATGGTACCGCAACGCGAGCAGCAGCACGCCACCATGATTGAGGCAGTACAGAACCACACACCCCAAGTGCTCATCGTGGATGAGATTGGTACTGCCAAGGAAGTTGCAGCCGTCAACGACATAGCCCAGCGCGGTGTGCTGATGGTGGGCACAGCCCATGGGACCGCCCTCACCTCACTGTTGAAGAACAAGGTCCTAGCTCCGCTTGTGGGAGGTGTCTGCCGAGTCACTGTGGGGGATCAGGCAGTGGGGGGAAAGTCGAAGACCAAGCTAGAAAGAGGTGGCCCGCCAGTCTTCACGGCGCTGATCGAGGTGTTGGGCTACAACAAGTGGCGTGTGCATCTAGACCTAGCAGAAAGTGTGGACCTACTGCTGAAGGGGTTGGGACCAGGGATAGAGTCAAGCGAGTCGGTGCCAACTCACACTGAACTGCGGCGATACAGCCCTGACCAGAAGATGGTGGTCAGCTTTGAGACAAATGTGGCAGCTATGCGGGCAGCAGCTTGCACTGAAGGCAGTAGAGGGAGGGACAGGAACTCCTTGTTTAGTTTATAACATTGGTAGGGATGCCAATATTGTACTGGTCTCCAAGATTATCGGTCGATATATTGTACGATATTGTACGATTGACTGTGCGATACATTGATATATTATAGGATATTGTACAGATATATCATATGATATCATCGATATACCTTAATATCTATATACGATGTATCCTACTTGACAACCATCAACATTGGGACAATTGTCCCCTTGCTGTAGGGCTTGGCACCAGGGGCAGAGTCAAGCGAATCGGTGCCCACTCACACTTAAGTCGGGCGCTACAGCCCTGACCAGAAGATGGTGGTCAGCTTTGAGACGAATGTGGCAGCTACGCGGGCAAAGAGGGAGAGGAACTCCTTGTTTAGTTTATAACATTCGGGATTGCAGGAACAATGGTACCCTTTCTGCAAGGCTTGACAAGAGGAGCACACCCAAGCAAGTGCATACAGCAGCTGAGACAAACAGCAACGGCAGGCTCAAGCAAGGCCTGACTTACTTGATGAGTGCACCCAAGCAATAATGGCGTATAGACTTGCGGAGCGCGCACAAGCAATAATGGCGTATAGCAGTGGCGACAAACAGCAGGCCCTAGCAAGGGCATAAAAGAGGAGGCTTGTTAGCAGAGGCAGGCCCTAGCTAGACCTGACAAGCCCTACAAAAATAAACTGTAGTTATGTAGAGAAAAACAGTTTTACGAGGACCACACCTGAGCAAGGGCATAAAAGAGGAGGCTTGACAACAGAGGCAGGCCCTAGCAAGGCCTGACTTGAGGAGCGCACCCAAAAAAGGGCATACAAGAAGAGGCTAGACAGCAGAGGCAGGCCCAAGTAAAGCCTAACACGAGGACCACACGTGAGCATAGGCATAAAAGAGGAGGCTTGACAGCAGAGGCAGGCCTTAGCAAGGCTTAACTTGAGGAGCACACCCAAGTAAGGTCATATAGTAGCTGAGAAGAAAAAAAGAGAAGCAGGAGGCCCAAGCTAGACCTGACACGAGGACCACCCCCAAGCAAGGTCATATAGTAGTGGAGACAAATAGCAGCGGCGGGCCCTAGCAAGGCTTGACACAGAGAAGTCTGTAACAGGGTACATCAAGTGGCCAAATTAGCCAGCGCTTTAGCGCAGTTGAAAACAAAAAACTGCGCTTTGCAGTGCAAAAAGCGCAGACATTGCTTGCTGCGCCCACAGGGGATTGCAAAAAACTGTGCTTAGAGCGCAGAGGGGGTCAAAAAGTCAGCACTCAAAAGCGCAAAAGCGCATGCTTTGAATTACCCTGGTCTGTAAATGCACATGTTAGATTTTGTAAAAACACTCCCTCGGCCTTCTTAAATTAAACTTAACATTTTCAAGAATTAAATTTTAAATTTTAAATATCAACGTTTCATTGTGTGGTGGGAATGCTCCCCTCAGCCTTCTGGACTTACAAGATATCAGCTTATACACTTCAAGAGTGGAGAGATACTCGCAGCGGTCAAACGCGCCAATCTATACACGTAGATGAGAATGATTTACAGCGACTGGGGAACCACAAAGGGCACCAGTGGTGGAAGGGGCGAAAGCCGGGAACCTAATCAGGGTACAGGCTATACAGCGCGTGTCAGGGGACCAGGGGACGCAGCCTACAGGAAGCTGTCACCGTGTCATAAAGAATGACACAGTCTACGGGAAGTTGACACAGTACAGACAGAAAAGGAGTTACTGTCTGTACCTATAGTTCTAAGGAAGTACAGAAGTAGTCACCAAGACATAAAACGATTGAGTGAACCGCAATTGATGCTGATACAAGAATTAATAAATGTCAAATCTAAAATTTCCAACCTTTCATTGTGCAATCATTGATTGTTCCCTTCTGTTTTTTTAAATAGTTGCAGAAAATGACAGATACATCTTGAACTTTAACTTGGTTACATGGCTCCAGCATTTAAGTCTGCTCGCCGTCTTTGGTAAATAGTTTAAATTGTCATAGGCAGGCTAACGTTGACCCAATCAAGACAAGCCCACTCCCCGACTTCCGGGGGTTCTTCTTATCATCCTCACATAATCAAATGGGTATAGATACCGTAGATGTAGACGAATCCAGGGGGGTTTTAGGAAGTTTTTTTCTAATACCTATGTAGGAAGTTTGTAATCTGCCTTCTAGGGTTTGGGTTTGGGTTTTAGGGTCTGGGTGCCTGGAATAATCGAGGTAATTATATAAAGTCAGGAGGGGCTAGATTAACAAAACTGTAAGACCCAGTATGTTAACAGTAGGTACAGTAGACAGTTTATCGACGCGTCCATGTCAAGGTAGGGCCTAAATAGGCTGCACCCACCGACCCAAACTTTGGAGGCCCATGACTTTTTCCTACTGGGCCAGACCGGGCCCAAAACATAAATAAGGCCAGATTCTTCATCCTCTCAACAAGCTCTACAGATTTGGGGCATGGGGTAGAACATTTTTTTGTACCCCCCCCCCCCCACACACACACCACCACCACCACCACCACCACCACCACACACACACACCATCACCACCTCCCCCGGTTTTTGCGACAATTTGAATCAGAATTGGAAATAGAGAGGACAAACAGTTTTGCCAACTTTGAGGGGGCCAAATGGGCTGATAAAAGGTCCCAAATGAGCTTCTAATCCATTTTGTTGCCTTCATAATGCTTAGAATATGCCAAAGACAGCTTTGTTATCACATACATCCGATCTATGGCCCCATTGAGGTATTACCACAACAGCCATATGGAGCCTAGTATGGGGTTCTGAACATTGATTTTGGCCCTAAATGGCACGATAAGGCACAAATTGGCCTGAAATGCAGTTTTCGGCCTCAATGATGCGAATATCGAACCTGGGACTGCTGTTTGATGCATCTTACCGGTACTGACATATGGCCCAAATGAGGTAGATGTGAGGACATGGCCCCCCTGGGCGGATGTGACCTCAGCATGGCTCGGTGTTACCGAGACGTGCCGTGCCCTAGCTCCCTCCCCACCACTCCCCCCCTGGGCTGGGGGGCGGTCCGAGGGGCGGTCGGGTCTTAGGGGATTTCCGAGAATCCGGATAATACCCGACAGAAAATAAAATCGGTTAGCTGAAGTTGACCCGACGAGTCCGAACACCGAATTGCGGGCGACCCGCAAAAAGAAAGAAAGACAGCCGGCACGTAGTGGCCGAGGAAGATTAGCTTCCAGGGGGGGGGGGGGGGGGGGGGGGGGGGGGGGGGGGGGGGGGCGCGAGGAGGCTTCGCCGTTAATGAAAAGCAGGAAACAGGAGATATGCCACAAGCCAACTGTCTGCCAACGGTGCAAGTGCAACGTGTTGAGTGGGGTTTAGGAGATAACGCTGGCAATGTCCGAAACCAGTTGACCGGCAAGACCTGGGCACGAGCGAATTTATGAACTTCTACGTGCCGAATGGCGCATGCTACTGGAGGCGCATGCGCTTGATAAGTGGGGGAGCGAGGGGGAAATAGTAGCAACAACCTATGAACTTGCACAATCATTCGGGCAGAATCATTTCTGTCTGAGTTGCTCTAGCCTCGTTTAATGGTGGAGGTGCTGGAGCCTCATTTCCAGCCTCGGTATTTCATCGAAATTTCAGCTGCCGCATGGCGCATCGTAGCAGCAGGTGCAGGTGCTTGGGGAGATACTCGCAACACCTAGTAATTCGACAATTATTCCAATCATGCGAACACCTTGCTTCGTGCTGTGGTGGATAACGATCCTCCCACTGAGTTGCCACGCGGTGGTGACGACTTTCCGACAGATGACGAACGACTTCTGTAGGCAGTTGAAACCGAGCGAATTGACCTACTGATCAGTGTCTGATCAGCTACTCGGGAATACCTAAAACGAGGGTTCCATTAGGGTCTAGACGCGCTGGAAGCGGGAAGGGAGTCTTAAGCCGTGCTTCTGACTCTTAGGGCCGTCTAAACTCCTGAGATCATTTCTTAGGCTTCCAGTTACAAGACACTCCGTGTTACAAGGTATTCATATACCACAATTGGTTTCTTGAGCCTGGTCGCGCTTTCAAACCGCGCCACTCGCTTTACTCCCCACCTGCAACGCCCCCCGCCCCCGCTGGACAACCCGCGGCCCCCACAGCTGGACTGCCTGCGGGCCCCCCTGCTGATGGATCGCCTGCTGCTGGCCAGCCCGCTGCTGAAGCGCCCGCTGCAGGACCGCCCGCTGTTGGCCCTCCCGTTGGACCTCATTTGGACGCTTTAATGGCTCTACGTGCCCAGATTGAGCTGCTGGAGGCCAAGGCCAAAGTGGCTGAGCTACAAGCTGCGGCAGCTAAGGTAGAGTCACATGTTTTGCCCTTGGTCCCGAGGCCCTTAGTTGGCAAGTATGAACGTCCATCCCTTTGGACTGGGGTAGAAGACAAGAAGCTCCCGAGGGGTAGGATTTGGTGGAAGTTGCTAGAGTCATATTGCACGTTGCACCATATGTTAGTACCATCCAACATGCCAAACTTCTTTGGTGGGGGTAGCTGCCGAGTGGCTAGACCACCTCATGACCGCGTCACCGGCCATTACGTGGGCTGAGATAAAAACTCAGTTCCTAAACTTCTATGACCCCTACCATGCTGACGACGACATCAATGCACGCCAACGGCTGCATGCCAACTCGATTCGGCAGACCTCGACGGTTAGGCATTACGCTATGGCTTTCCAAAACGAAGTGCGCATTGCCGGGGGTATGCAATTGGATGATCAGCTAGTTCTGTTTCGGTTTGGTCTGATTCCAACCATCGAGGCACGATGCCGCAGACGTACTGCTGCACAAGGAGGCCGATTTTCCTCTTTAGACGAGCTTGTCGAACATGCTGCTGCCATTGAAACTGAACTTGCTGCCACCAAAACACCAACCCCTACCTCGGCCATGTACGTCCAGGCAAAAGGCAAACGGCCTGGTGGACACGAGGGGTCCACCCAGCACAAGCACAAGAAGGGCACGGCCCAGACTCCAGCTGCAACGGGCCCGCCGCCCTTTTCCAGCCCTGCGGGACAGCTACAATTTGCTGAAAAGCATAAGTGGAAGCAGGCTGACGGTCAGCCCTGGACACCGGATGCTATTAAACTAGCTAAGGAGGGTAACTTTTGTTACAAGTGTGGTACGAAGCGCACGGCCGCTACAGCCACTGCCCCCTCCAAGTGCCCTAGCTGCCCTACCGTTAGGAAGTAGGATGTAGGTCTGCTTGTAGACATAGATAGGGATGTTCTTTTTCAGTTTCCGTCCCCTACTATCTGTGTAACACCATCTTCAGCACAGACCACATCCCCTCCTTGCCTTCCGACCCTGCCCCCGCCTCCTGCCATTCCATGCATATCTGCTTGCACAACAGCTTGTGTCCACGCGGACCAAGCTACCGCACACTTTGAGGCCACCCTATCGGGGGTATCTGGCAAAGTTCTCTTTGACAGTGGAGCAGACTCTGTCTTCGTAGACGCAGAATTCTGTGCTAGGGCAGGTTTAGCCACCTTTACGGGCTCACCAGTCATGGTGCGGGTAGCTGATGGATCCCAAGTCCTCACTACTACGAGAACGAGTTTTGTCCTGAACTTAGGCAAACATAGGTCAGAAATTAAATCTGCTTATGTCCTCCCTACGCTAGGGCCCGGCACCACCGCACTTCTCGGAAGAAGTTGGATGATGCAGACGGGGTGCTGCATTGGTTTTGAAGAGACATGTCTCAGAGCCAGTTTCAAAATAGCTAAAAAGCATAAACGTAGAGTAGCAGTCGAACTGTACTCCACCCGACTCGAGTCGGAACCTCTCTCCATCAAGGAATTGGTTGCTTATACTTTGGCACGTATCGAATTTTTTGACACAGCACAGCGAAAAACGCCAGGAGTCCTGTCGAACAGAGCACTTAAAAAGTTTATCCGCAAATCAAAACAAAAACTCAATTGTTTCGAAGTCCTAGTCACATCAGTGGACCAAGACGACGATGCCTTTACAATTCGAGTAACGGCCGCACAAGCAAACACGGTGCAACAAACGAAACACGAACGGATAATTTCGGGTTGCGAAACGGACTTTAAAAAGGTCTTCGCCCCGGCAGACAAGATTTCTGACCTTAGGGCTGACACCCCATTCGTATGCCCCCTCACGGAGGCGGCATCCCCACAATTCTCTCGAGGACACAGGTTGTCCCCCGCAGAACTGCTAGAGGTCCAAAACCAAGTTAAAGACTTGTTGGCCAAAGGCTACATCAGCCCTAGCTCGAGCCCGTGGGGCGCACCAGTCCTTTTCATCGCCAAACCCAATGGCTCTTGGAGGATGGCTATCGACTATCGTAAATTGAACAAGGTCACGGTACCAAATCGCTATCCCCTCCCACGAATTGACTATCTGTTTGACTCAGTTCGAGGAGCTAGTGTGTTCTCAAATCTGGATTTACGTAATGCGTACCACAACATACGGTTACATGATTCAGACGTCCCGAAAAACTGCGTTCATAACCCCGATGGGACTCTATGAATTCAAGGTTCTCCCTTTTGGGCTAGCAAATGCACCCTCGGCCTTTACAAAAGTCATGAACACCGTGTTCAGAGATTTAATTGGCAAATTCGTCGTCATTTACTTGGATGATATTCTCATCTACAGTAGTAATGATGAAGAACACGAAAAACACATTCGAATTGTGTTACAACGTCTTGAAGATAACCACCTCTTTCTTAAACGAGAAAAGTGTTTCTTCTATAGACCGGAAGTCAAATACCTAGGGCATGTGCTCTCCGGTGAAGGCGTCCGAGTCAACGAAACGAAGGTGAAAGCAGTTGCAGATTGGCCCACACCTACCTCCTCGAAGGAAGTTCAGCAGTTCCTAGGACTCTCTAACTTTTTCAGAAAGTTTATCCAAGGTTACTCGACGCTCGCAGCCCCTCTAATCCAGATTTCGAATCTAACAGACAGGCCAGCACCGATTTCACCGAAATTGAAACCGCCAGGACTGACAAAATCACCGACGGTGACACCAAGTCCGAAACCACTCGGAAAACGACAGGCAGGGCTCAAGGGACCTGCATTTCAAAATGTTTGGACCCAAGCCTGCCAGGAGGCATTCCTCGGCATCAAAGAAAGTCTTACGAAGGCTCCTTTGCTTGCACACCCTGACCCAGCGAAGGACTATCGGGCGGTAACCGATGCTTCTGTCGTTGGTACAGGGGGCGTTCTCATGCAAGATGGGCGACCCATCGCGTACCACTCTCACAAATTCTCAAGCGCTGAACGAAACTACTCCACGGGCGAGCAAGAATTACTCGCAGTGTACTTGGCCTTGAAAGAATGGCGATGCTACCTCGAAGGTTGCACTGGCAAGTTCGAACTTGACACCGACCACGAACCCCTCGTCTACCTTGCAAATCAGCCCATGCTGAGCAGAAAGCAGGCACGATATCTTGAGTTTTTCTCGCGCTTCACGAACATGAAGTGGGCTCATATCGCGGGCCGTACTAACGTAGCTGACCCTCTGAGTAGGAATCCAGCCTTCTCAGAGGCTACGGCTTTGTTCATTCAGAGGCTGTCCGCAAATGACCCACTCCACATGCGCGAAATAGCCCCAGATATTCTGCATGGTTACACGGAAGACTTGTGGTTCGATAATCCGCACAATACCAAGTACCTCTCCAAACGGGCAGATGGTTTCTGGGTTGGCACCGGCAAATCCATACGAGCAGCATTTGAGTCGCAGATCGTTGTACCAAATGGTAATTCGCTCAAAGCTCGGATTTTTGTTTGCTTTCCACGATACCCAACGAAGTGGACATGGAGGCATCGACCGAACTTTTCGATCTGTTGCACGCTACTATTGGTGGCCTGCCATGCGACTCGATGTCGTTGATTACGTACGCCACTGTGATTCTTGCCAACGGGTAACAATTTCACATCAGAACCCGCAGGGTAACCTTCAACCCCTTTCGATTCCGACCGCCCCCTTCGATTCACTGTCCATGGACTTCATCGTTGGGCTACCGAAATCGAATGGTTTTGATCAGATCTACGTGATCGTTGATCGCCTTACGAAGATGGTCAAACTTATCCCATGCAAAACGACAGACGATGCTGAAAACATTGCTACCCTGTTCCACGAGCGCGTGCTCAGCGAACAAGGCCATCCGCTTTCCATCATCTCTGATCGCGATGTTAAGTTCACGAGTAAGTTTTGGCAAACACTGTTAACTCTGTGCGCTATCCGCCCTGGAATGTCGACTGCATTTCACCCACAAACAGATGGTCAAACAGAACGTATGAACAGTGTTCTCGAAGACACTCTTCGCCATTTTTCCTCTGCGAATCAGAACAATTGGGCCAGTCTTTTGCCGAATGCACAATTCGCCATCAACAACTCGTACAACAGAAGCATTCGAGATTTTCCGTTTCGGTTGCTGTACGGTAGATACCCTCGAGTGGCACTACAACCATCAGATGATGTCATCGCTACGGCACATCAACCAGCCCTGTCCTGGGTCGAGCATATGAATAACGCATATGACACGGCCAAGGCAGCAGCGCTTAAATCCGCGAAGGATCGTCAAAAAACGTATGCAGACTTGCACCGTCGACCGGTGAAGTATACTCACGGTCAGGAAGTTTTGTTGAACTCGAAGAACATCAAATACTGGCCTGGTATGACTCGGAAGCTCATGCCCAGATTCGTTGGTCCCTACGAAATCTCTCACACTATCCAAAAGAGGGGAGACTATTGCAGTGACTCTATCCCTCCCCGAAGGATGGAAGATTCATCCAACGTTTCACGTATCTCTTGTCAAAGAATACCTATCCGACGGGACTGGGTTTATTAGACCAAATCCGGAATTGTTACGCACATGCGGTGAACCTATCTACGAGATTAGCAACGTTGTTGATCACAAGATACAGTCTGGTACGGTGTATTACTATGTACAATGGTTACACTCAGACCATGTTCACTCTTGGGAACTCGAAGAAGAGTTGTTACCTATGTGCTCTGAACAAATCGATTTGTATTGGAGACAACACCCTTCTCGGGTACGACCCGTGATAGGTGCCAACGACCCGAAACCTAAAACGGTTAAAAAACCTACTCACAGGGATTATGCGACTGTAACCCCTGATGAGTTTCTCATTCGAAAGAGTACTAGACTTCAGGAGAAGGCTAGGGCTAGAGAAGGGGGAATTGTGGTGGATAACGATCCTCCCACAGAGTTGCCACGCGGTGGTGACGACTTTCCGACAGATGACGAACGACTTCTGTAGGCAGTTGAAACCGAGCGAATTGACCTACTGATCAGTTTCTGATCAGCTACTCGGGAATACCTAAAACGAGGGTTCCATTAGGGTCTAGACGCGCTGGAAGCGGGAAGGGAGTCTTAAGCCGTGCTTCTGACTCTTAGGGCCGTCTAAACTCCTGAGATCATTTCTTAGGCTTCCAGTTACAAGACACTCCGTGTTACAAGGTATTCATATACCACACGTGCCTAGCAAAATTCTGGTGCTTAACCCTTCTTCAATGGCGGAGTTGATGGACCCTGTTACCCACCTCGATCCCATGAGCTGGTGCTGGTGCGGTCTTGGCCTTCTTCTATCCATGCGAGCTGCAGGCGCAGGCGCTACAGAAGTAGGAAACGAGTGAAGAGATACTCGCAACAAAATCTCACGACTTCATTATTTCTGCAACATCATGCGTACTCAGTCTCGTTTGTTCCCGAGTAAAACCCTGCAGTTATGTCTCTTTCATCAATGGCGAGGCAATCTATACAGCCTCGTCCAGTGTTTTCATGGAGCATGCAGGTTGTCGTGGGACGTCTCGAGGCTGAGCGGTTGCGCTTATCTCTCTCCTCGCTCATCATTTCACCATGCGCTAGGTCCTGATCCTTCAGATCTTCTTTTACCGATTAATTCGTAGGTACTGCATAGCGCATGCGAATTGCAGGCGCAGACACTAGAAAAGTACGGAGCGAGCAAACTTATTCGCAACAAAATATCCAGACTTCATCTTCTCTGGAAACTAATGCGTCCAGTCTCGTGTTGTCCGTGTGTTATCCTACTGTAACGACTGTGTCAATGATGGATAGGCTTCCTTATCAGCCTCGTTTAGATTGGTCTCCGACCTCGCTAATCACTTCCTGCGTTTGCGCCTGCGTCTATATCTACCTATGCGCCATTCCTTCCTGCCGGTCAAATGGTTTCGGTCTATGCCAGCGTAATCTAGTAACACCTGGTTGTGAACTCGTGGCCATTTAAACACGTGGCAGTTTCTTGACAGGAAGGATGCTATACCCTCGATTCGAGAAGGAAAAGGAAAAAAAAGTGACAAAGAATAAAGTAGAAAAACAAAAAAAACGACACGCCCAATGCTTATAGACTAGCTAATGAATGTTTACAAGATGTAAATCGGATTTACCCTTCAACCCCAACCGCATTTGGGTTGAAGGGTAAAAAAAGAAAGACGAGGAACCCAAAGCTTATAGACTACCTAACTTAGTATTAAGGAAATCATGAAAGGAAATCGTGCAAGCTTATTACGTTCCATTTCGTCCGTCAAATCTAGCCCCCCCTGTCAAATATTCCTCCTTTCAAAAGACGTGGTTACGGTGACTGTTTATAATACGGCCTTTACCCCTTCTCCAAATCGCCTCGGTTGTATAATCGCCTCGTTCTTTTCATTGGACCATTCAATCAATCGATTGAAGCGGATTGAAGTATTCACTATATTTTGTGAAAGGAAATTCCCTTCACTTTATCCCTGAACTGAGCTACGTAAACACTCATAGGCTATTGTTGACCCGAGATATTAGATCACCTGCCTTTTCCGGCAACACAGAATTCGATTGCAACAGAACGCCTTGTAGTAGCCTGGCCGACCACCGACTCCCGACCAGCTACCACACACCGACTACCGACCAGCTGACACCGACACTGCTACTCATCACACATCACACACACCGACTACCGACCACCTACCACATACTGCTACCGACCAGGGCCACCGACCTGCCACCGACCTGCTACCGACATTGCTACCGATACTGCTACCGACCAGCCACCGACCTGCCCCCGACTTGCTACCGACATTGCTACCGACACTGCTACCACCGGACTACCGACCACCTTCCGATTCCGATTAGTATATAAACCGAAGCCGAACTCCTGGAGGTCAGTCTACGCGTACTGAGTGTACTTTGGTATACGAGGATCACACCCTCCCTCCAGGAATAACTGAAAACTACTCAGTATTAACTCCCCGATTCCAGTCCTCCGACGCCGACATCTACAAGTGGTTTCGAAGCCTTGTCTGGAGCCTTGGAGCTGGGGTTTTCACACTGAGCATCCGATCGGCCCAGCGGATTTTTTTCCGTCTCGTTGAACACACCGGATTTTGTAGCCCCCTTGGTTATTCCAGACATTCAATCATAATGGTATGCCACTGACTGAATCGTTGCTGCTAACGCCGAATTCCGTCCCCCAGTCTCCTTGATTAGCTCTATTTCCAGGGACCACCACCGACCCTCCCCGACAATCCCGTCATTAACCGGCCTTTGTTTTCCTCACCTCCGACAGTCTAAAAAGAAAAGACACGCGAGCAGTCGCAGCCAACCCGCCACCGGCACTGGCACCCTACACCGATCCACCGACCCATCCAATCCGTTCTCTAATCTGTCCCTGACAGACAGAACTGATAACACGACAACACTGGTACGTGAATTCTCTCGTGCCGAATTGTTCACACCGCCCTCATGGATCTCCTAGCCCGAATTTGCTTATCTGGCCCTCGTAATTTTTCTCCTGCCGCACATTAGTTCACCTTGCCTCCGTGACTGGTGCCGACTTGTTCACTTCACCAGTTAGCCCTCGTAGTTATATCCCCGACTGTTATCCATCCCACTCCTGGCCTGCTGCCTTCCCCCGATCTCTTTAACCTGACTAACCGATCTATCACAATCCGACTCAACAGACTCCGACATGCCCCCGCGCATGACCCGCAACAGTGCGGACACCGAACCTGAACACCTTAATGATGCCGGACCATCCACTCTGGCTCACACTGTGCCGACTCAGCAACCAACACTGGCACCACAGTCGGCAACCGGCCCACCCCCGCCTGACACAGTTCCAACTGTGCCACAACCCCCACCCCGCCCCCTCAGACCGCTGTAACACCTGCGGCCCTCCCCCCGTCCCCACCCCCACCCCCGCCCCTCAGACCGCTGTAACACCTGAGGTCCTCCCCCCGCCCCCACCAAACCCACCGTCTCTGGCCACCACCGCACCTCCTGCTATGGAACCGAGCCAATTGGCTGCCCTCCTTGCTCGTATTACCGAGTTGGAGGCCATGAACAAACCGGGCCATGCTTGGGACAACCATCCTCTAGTTTTGAAGGTCCGGTATCCAACCTCTGACAGTAGAAACCTCAAGGACAATGCAGCCCGGCTTTTCCTTGAGGGCCTTGAGGCATCCGTCACCATCAATAGGGCTAACGCCAAGAATCCTGGTGACCTGGCCCGTTTGGCATTCATACAGACTTCCGACCATGGGGGTAAGAGGTGGCTAGGAATGTACCAGCAGCTCAACCCTCTGTCCACACCGGCAGAGTTTTCAGCTTCGTTCCTAGAGAGGTTCGACACTGAGGGCAACCCCGGCCGCATGGCTACCGACTCCTTAGCACATGACGGCAACATGCCGACTAAGCGCCCCCATGAGCATCATGGACCTGCTGGCCGCCAAGGCACAGGTTTCCGGCCAAACTCTGGTCCCGGCTCTGGCTCAGGCAACACTCCGGGCTCTGTCCACCGTCCCGGCTCTGCTTCAGGCCATGAGTATGATCCGGCTTTCAAAAAACAGAAGTCACTAAGCTACGTAACGCACTTCCAAACCGGCCAACACATCCCGGTCAGTGAGTTGCGAGCCCTCCGACTAGCGGGTAGCTGCTATAACTGTTTCAGGCCTGGTCACATGACTGCTGACTGCAAGGCTAAAACGAAGCCGGTTCCCGATTCTGACCTCAAGACCTGGATGGCTAATAATGACAAATAGGTCATTGGCAGGGACACCGTTCTATTCAATGTGCCAATCCTTGAACAGATTTTACAGTTATCATTTGATGGCGTTAGCGCTGATGTAAATCTGCTTAGTCCAACTACCGACTCCGTTTCTGTTTTAACTTTGGCACAGAAATTACCGTCCCAAGCCACCTTCGCATACCTGAAAACCCGACCCCCCGGCACTCAGCTAACCGTTTTAGTACCCCTTGGTACCCCACACTACCTGGGCACCGTACAGATGCTTGAAGAGCAGAAAGCATCATTTCTCACATCTCTGCCATACCATACTGTATTCCCTCAAACCGACCCATCCGAAAAACACTGGCCAGTCCATGCATGGTCAATTACAACCCCTGCCGTAACCAACTCAGCGCTACCTTATCACACCTACCGACATTCATCCCACTGGCTAATGTTTATTCCGGCCTCTTGGCAGGTGCCAAAGTCTCCATTTTAGGTGACACCGGTGCATCCCATAATTTTGGCACACTCCGTATGGCCCAGAGTATGGGACTCACCATTACATCATGCCCCCTACCTTCTGTCTCCCTTGCCGGCGGTCCACAGACCATACCGATTATTGGCCAAGCCATTGCAAAACTCCAACTTGGTAAATTCACCACCAAACTCCGAATCTTAATTCTAAGCACACCGTCCACAACATTTGACCTCATCTTAGGTGAACAATTCCTTCGCCAACATAAAGCCCGTATTGACATGAGTGCACAGACATTAACACTTTGTCACCGAACTGGCTCAGACTTCACAATATCCTCCGTTTCAAAAACCCGATCTGGCTCTGGTCCAGCTGTCATGCAACACGCACTTGCCCATTTCTTGGCCTCCTTTCCCTCCTCGGACACACCGCAAATGATCACCGCCAAGGGCGCCCGTAAACTCATCCGCCAAGGATGCAGTTCCTTCCCTTTTTTGGTACAACCACAGCCGCCTATCAGTGCAGAAACACAACCTGACTGCACATCCGATCACCGTCCCCAATCTGGCACAATCCCATGTGACAAACCGTCTCAGACTGCACATGTTTCACTCAACAATTTGACTATTGAGCCTAAACCACCGGAACATACCGATGCTGCAGCTCTCCGTACCCTTACCGACTCTTACACCGACATTTTCACCGAAGTCCCTGGTTTACCCCCTCTCCGTGACCAGATTGATGAACTCATTCCTCTCCAACCGAACATCCCGAAAATACCGTACCGCAATTGTTACCGCATGAGTCCTAAAGAAATGTCTGCAATCAAGACAACCGTTGCCGATTTCCTATCCAAAGGATGGATCCGACCTAGTTCATCTCCATTTGGCTCCCCGGTACTGTTCATACCGAAACCTGATGGTTCCCCTCCGTTTGTGTATCGACTACCGGCCAGTCAATGCACTCACTATCCGAAACCGATACCCATTTCCCCGTATTGAGGATCTCTTTGACAAACTACAAGGTGCCACTTGCTTTTCCTCAATCGACCTCCAACATGGGTTCCACCAAATGAGAATCCTCCCATCCGACATACCGAAAACTGCTTTCAACACACCGATAGGTCACTTTGAATATGTGGTACTACCTATGGGCATCTGTAATGGTCCATCCGGCTTTCAGTCCCTTATGAACCGACTTTTCAGGGACCATCTTGATGACTTCGTGGTTATGTACCTCGATGATATTCTGGTCTTTTCTAAAAACCCTGCCGACCATCTGAAACACCTCCGTCTAGTGTTTGATATCCTCCGAACGGAGAAACTCTATCGCAGACTCCACAAATGCGACTTTCTTCAATCCGAAATGAAATTCCTTGGTCATATTGTTGGACATGGACATCTCAAAATGGATCCCTCCAAAACCGATACAATCACTTCCTGGCCACAACCGAACACCGTTGCCGACCTCCGATCCTTCCTTGGACTTTCCAACTATTTCCGGAAATATATCCAAGGATATTCTAGCCTTGTGGCACCGTTAACAACTCTTCTCACAGCCTCCTCCAACCGTTTCAAATGGACTGATGCCCATTCCGCCAGTTTTGAGGCTACCAAAACTGCTCTCACTTCTGCACCACTCCTGGCTCTACCGAATCCCGAAAAACCGTTCACATTAATTTGTGATGCATCCGTCAATGGCATGGGTGCAGTCTTGTTACAAGAGAACCACCCCGTTTCATATTACTCCCGAAAGTTCTCTTCCACTGAGAAAAACTATACAACTGGTGAACAAGAGCTGTATGCTTGTCACCAAGCCCTCCGTGAATACCGATGCTACCTTGAAGGTACCACCTTTGACCTTATAACCGACCACTGTCCCCTGATTTACCTGAAAACACAGCAATTCCTCAGCCCCAAACAGGGTCGATGGATGGAGTTTTTCTCCCGATTTGAGTACACGTGGAAACACATTGCTGGCCGGAACAATGTTGCTGACCCACTTTCCCGACACCCGGCCTTTTTCAATGCAATTGTTGCACAAGGTCAGACACTGCCCGACCCACCGTCTGTCAAACAGGAAATCCTCTCGGGGTATACAACCGACACTTCCTTTGCTACCAAATCATTTACCGATAAGCTTACGAAAAACACCGACGGATTTGGGCTGACAAAATCTTCATCCCAACACCCCGACCGCATTACAATACCGAATGTTACGGTCCTGAAAAACCGTATCATATCCGAACATCATGACAACCGTCTATCTGGTCATCAAGGTCGAGACCGTACCCTTGATCTTGTCTCACGACAGTTCTATTGGTCCGACCTGAAGAAGGATGTTGATGACTATATCAGACACTGTCCAAATTGTCACCGAAATAAATCTCACCCTGCAAAGACTCAAGGTCAACTGCAACCTCTGCCGATCCCCACCGAACCTTGGGAACAAGTCTCCACTGATTTCCTCACCGGCATCCTGAAAACTGTCCGTGGATTTGATGCAATCCTTGTCTTTGTCTGCCGGCTTACCAAAATGGTACACATCATCCCCTCTACAAAGACTTGTACTGCCCCCCGATTTGCACAACACCTCTTCCAACATGTCGTCCAATATCATGGCACACCGAAAACCCTGATTTCTGATAGAGGTAAACAATTCTCCGGCCTCTTTACCCGTGCATTTGCTGAACTCATGGGCACCCGTACCACCCTAACATCTGCATATCTCCCGCAAACTAAGGGGCAAACTGAACGTCTCAACAGAGTTATTGAAGAAATTTTACGGCACTTTGTGAGCAACACACCCGATGATTGGGATCTCCTCCTCCCTGCCGTTGCTTTTGCCATTAATCATGCAAAACAAACCAGCACAGGGTTCTCTCCTTTTTATCTGAACTATGGCCGACACCCACACACTCCTTTCTCTCGAGAGGTTGCCGAATACTATAAGCTGTCCGACATTGTAGTACCGGCTGCAACTACTCAAGCCGACAAAATCCGTACAGCAATCTCCCTTGCAAAGATATCCATTGCTACCGCCCAAAACCGACAAAAGCAGTACTATGACAAAAACAAAGCACCAACCACTTTCAAGCAAGGAGACTATGTCTATCTGAATGCCACAAACCTCAGACGTGGTGCTGGAAAGAAACTTTTACCCAAACAACTTGGCCCATACCCCATAACCCGAATGGTTGGCCCTAATGCAGCCGAACTTGCACTAACCGATGACCTCAAAAGGTTACATAACGTATTCAATGTTTCCCTCCTCCGACTCTGTCCACCGAAACTTCCCCCACCTCCACCACTTCCTACCCCTTCCGATACCGTCCCTTCTCCACCATCCTCTCCGGACCCCGAACCTGCACAAGGATGGGGAGTCCCCTCCTTCAACCATTTACCGGCCACATGCTACCCTACACCACCACCGGTAGACTTGATGCCGATGACATTCCCGACTGCCGTATCTCTGAAATACTGGACCACCGTACATCCGAACGCCAAACTGGAACAAACCTTGTTAAATTCAAACGGTACCTCAAAGTTTCATGGAAAGGGTTCCCATCTTACCATGATGCATGGATGTCTGAATCCAAATTTTACTCCCCCGACGAGAAGCAACTACTTCTTGACTATTTCAGCAGACTCACTACAGGCAGCAACCCCGAGGACGTGGTTGTCTGAAAGGGGGAGCACTTGTAGTAGCCTGGCCGACCACCGACTCCCGACCAGCTACCACACACCGACTACCGACCAGCTGACACCGACACTGCTACTCATCACACATCACACACACCGACTACCGACCACCTACCACATACTGCTACCGACCAGCCACCGACCTGCCACCGACCTGCTACCGACATTGCTACCGATACTGCTACCGACCAGCCACCGACCTGCCCCCGACCTGCTACCAACATTGCTACCGACACTGCTACCACCGACTACCGACCACCTTCCGATTCCGATTAGTATATAAACCGAAGCCGAACTCCTGGAGGTCAGTCTACGCGTACTGAGTGTACTTTGGTATACGAGGATCACACCCTCCCTCCAGGAATAACTGAAACTACTCAGTATTAACTCCCCGATTCCAGTCCTCCAACGCCGACATCTACACGCCTACCCGATTCTCGCCTCTGGGATCCTTGGTCCTGATCTCAACAGGGAGACCAATCGTCCAATCCCTTGCTTCGGGCAGCACAAAATTAAATTGTAACAGCACGCTCACCCCTTGCTTCGGGCAGCATAGAATTCGATTGTTACAGCACGCTCATCCCTGCCTTATAGCAGCATATAAGTCGATTGTAACAGCACGCCTACCTCTTTCAGCAGCATATAATGGCTAGTTCTCTCCTATTGGCATGTTTCATCTTGGCCTTGTTGCAGGGTAGGTTGAAGGAACCAGAGGTGGTGGTAGTGGTGATGATGTTGATTGTGGTGGTGGTGGTGGTAGTGGTTTTGTTTGTGGTGATGGTGCTGACGACAATAAGGAGGGGGAGGATAACAGGGATGGTGGTGGTGTGTATGAATGCATGTTACAGTCCAGGGATAGGCCAAATGGCTAAAGGGACTTGGCTGACCGTGACAGAAAGGGCTAGAAAGAAAAGGCATGGATGAGCTCAACCCCAAATAATAGTTTTACCGACGGGGGCCGAGTTTGTGCTTGAGTGATAAGTTAATTGTAAAAAGATATTTGAATCGTCATTCCACATGGGGTGATCATTTAATTGCGCAAATTTTAATAAAAATTCCATCCTTCAAAGGAATCAGGTTTTATGACCAGCTCCATGCTGGAGTTTTGATCAACCAATTCAGGTTCAATTTTCAATTGATCATAACAATAATTTTCATCTTCAGAGTATAAAGGAAATTCTAACATGAAATGCATTTCAAATTCTACCACTCTTCTACCATCAAGCACCATATCACAGCACTTGCAAATTCTACTAGAATGAGAGCGAGGTATTCCAACCTATGTTTAGGGGGGTTGCTGGTCATCCGCTGAGCCACGGTCTTTCGCACAGTAGGGGGAAGCTAGCCCGGGGGTTGCCAGCCCGAGGATGGCCGGTTAACCTTCAACCCTAAACTCATAGACCCTAGACCCTAAACCTCCTTAACCACCTAAACCCTAAACCCTATACCCCCTAACCGCCAACCCCGGCTGGCACCAAGAGAGGTCACACCCACACCCACATTTACACCACACACACAGAACCCCTCCCCCCCCCACCCACCCACCCACCCACACCCACACCCACACACATACACACACACACATGCATAAACACACACACCCACACAACTCCATACCCACACCCACACCACTATCCCCCTTTTCCCCAGCAGCATGCTTCTGCATCCCCTTGCCATTGATCAGCTTAGCTCTGACACCAAGAGAGGTCTCACCCACACCCACATGTCCACCTCAACACACAAAATCACACACACAGACCAACACACACACCTACACCTCCACACACACATACACAGACCCAAACCTCCACACACACACACACAGACCCACGCATACACCTCCACACACTTATACCCATACCTCCACACACCCACACCCACACATACACCTCCACACGCCTACACATACAACTCCACACACCCACACCTCCACACCCACACCTCCACCTCCCCACACCCACACCCACACCTCCACCTACACACACCCACACCTCCACCACACATACACACACACACACACACATACACACATACACACACACATACACACACACACACACACACACACACACCTACACCCACACCCACACCTACACCTACACACATCCACACCAACACCCACACCCACTCCTCCCCACACCTCCACCTCCACCACACACACACACACCTCCACCTCCACATACCCACACTTACACCTACACGTACACACACCCACACCCACACCTACACACACCCAGACCTGCCACTCCACACACCCTCACCTCCACCTCCACACACACACACAAACCTTCCATCTTTTGCCACTGCAGCATGCTCCTACATCCCCCTGTCGTCAGCTGAGTTTTCACAGCCAGAGAAGACACTCCTAGAACTCCTGGACCAGTTTGGAGATGACGAGGCCCCTTTACTGACAAACGTAGGTGTGGTGGTGCTGCTGCTGCTGGTGCTGGTACTGCTGGTGGTGGCACCAGACGTCTACAGCAACAACATCAACAACAACAGCAGCAGTAGCACTCCGGCAGATCTGAGGGGGAGGACTTAAGACCTGGGCATGAAGGGAGCAGAGGAAAAGACCTTCAGCAACAACAGGGTTCATGGTCCAGAGGAGGGAATTGGGCAGCAGAAAACGAAGATCCGTGGCCAGGTTCAGAGCTAGCTACCACCCAGGATTGGGACCCCTCGTTCATGGCAGATGGGGACCTGGCCAACTTGGATGCCACATACAATCAGAGCAAGGCCAACCTGTACATGAGGAACAGAGATGGGGCCAAGCCAATCCTTCGCTTCCACTGGGCCTTCATCTCCTGTGAGCGGCCCATGTGGAGCCGGATCGTGAGCCTCGGGCTGATCAGTGCACTGACCAACGACATGTTCCCAACCACGATCACCATCATCTAGTGCGCAGCTTACAACGCTAGCTCTGTTCCCAGCCTGTTCCACAACATCAGGTTTAGCCGGAAGATCAGAGTGCTCTATCTTCCCGATAAGTTCAAGGACAAGGTGCAAGACATGGACGTTAGCCAAAAGAACAACCTTGCCATGATGCGTGCGCTATCTGTCCCAGAGTACCTCAACATGCCCAACCTGCCGATTTTGATAACAGAGGACGATGCCATGTTCACTACAGACTTTAACGCTCGCCTCAAGTCAGCCACGGGAGTCATCCACAAGTTCCTTGGCCGAGGGCCCAAACGCCCAAACTACTTGATCAACCTCTACCGCCCCTCCCTTCCCATCCCTGACTACCAAACCATCGCTTGGTATGAGGGGGAGTGGAATAAGACAGACATTCCGCCCGAGGCGGGCGAGATCAAGGTGTTGACAGGTGGAGAGACAATGTCATACGGTGTTCAGGGTCTGCTCTACACGCCCGTCATGGCTCGACGAATGCTGCGGCACGTGATGGACGTGTTCTACGGCAAATACGAGTTCCCGGGCTTCTTCGACATGCTGGTACAAAACTTCCTTTTCAAGCGCTTCAAGTGCTACGGCCATAACGCCTGGTCGGATGAGGTGACTCCTCACCGCCTCATAGGACAGAAGAGGAAGGAGGCAGCAATGAGGTCGCGGTTGTCTCGTGGGATTAGGAGAGAGAGGATGGTAGAGTCCAGAAAGGAGCTGGAGGATGTCCGGTGTGTTTCGTTCAGGATTGTGCCTTGCATGGTCCAGCACACTGGTCTGGTCTCCTCAGTTTTCCAGGGTTACCCCAACCAGAGCACGGGCAATGCACGCTTCCATCTCGCCAAAACATTCCCCTTCAAAATCACATTCCCCTCCGCGGACAAGCCTGGCTCATGGTAGATTGCAGATTCCAAGGATATGCGAGGATATGGTCCGACACACAGGGCTGGTCTTCTCAGTGTTCTAGGGTAGATCCAACCAGAGCACAGGCAATGCATGCTTCCATGTAGCCAAAAAATTGCCCTTCAAAATCGCGTTCCCTCCGTGGACAAGCCTAGCTCATGGTAGATTGCAGTTTCTGAGGATATGCAAGGATATGGTCTAACACACTGGTCTGGTTTTCTTAGTGTTCTTAGGTAGCTACAACCAGAGCACTGGCAACAAATGCTTCCATCTGGCCCAAACATTCCCCTTCAAAATTGTATTCACCTCCGGGGACAAGCCTGGCTCATGGTAGATTGCAGATTCCGAGGATAGGCGAGTGATACTTGGTTTAAACACACTGGTCTGGTCTCCTCAGTGTTCTCGGGTAGCTCCGACCAGAGCACGGGCAATGCATGCTTCCATGTAGCCAAAACATTCCCCTTCAAAATCGCATTCCCCTCCTCAGGCAAGCCTGGCTCATGGAAGATTGCAGTTTTCGAGGACAGGCGAGGATACGGTCGAACACACTGGGATGGTCTGCTCAGTGTTCTTGGGTAGCTCCAACCAGAGCACGGGCAATGCACGCTTCTATCTAGCCAAATCATTCCACTTCAAGATCGCATTCCCCTCTGTGGACAAGCCTCGTTCATGTTAGATTGCAGATTCCGAGGATAGGCGAGGATTTGGTCCGACACATAGGGCTGGTCTTCTCAGTGTTCTAGGGTAGCTCCAACCAGATCTGGGGCAATGCATGCTTCCATCTAGCCACAACATTCCCCTTCAAAATCGCATTCCCCTCCGCAGACAAGCCTGGCTCATGGAAGATTGCAGATTCCGAGGATAGGCGAGGATATGATTAAACACACTAGTCTGGTCTCCTCAGTTTTCCAGGGTAGCTCCAACCAGAGCTCGGGCAACGCACGCTTCCATCTCGCCAAGACATTCCCCTGGCTCATGGTAGATTGCAGATTCTGAGGACAGGCGAGGAAATGGTCAAACACACTGGTCTGGTCTTCTAGGTGTTCTCAGGTAGTTCCAACCAGAGCACGGGCAACACACGCTTCCATGTAGCCAAACAATTCCCCTTCAAGATCGCATTCCCATCTGCGGACAAGCCTGGCTCATAGTAGATTGCGATTTCCAAGGATAGGCGAGGATATTGTCAAGCACACTGGGCTGCTGGTCTGCTCAATGTTCTTGGGTAGCTCCAACCAGAGCACGGGCAATGCATGCTTTCACCTAGCCACAACATTCCCCATCAAAGTCGCATTCCCCTCCGCGGACAAGCCTGGCTCATGGTAGATTGCAGACTCCGAGGACAGGCGAGGATATGGTCAAACGCACTGGTATGGTCTTAACAGTGTTTTCGGGTAGCTCCAACCAGAGCACGGGCAATGCGTGCTTCCATGTAGCCAAAACATTCCCCTTCAAAATCGCATTCCCCTCCGCGGACAAGCCTGGCTCATGTTACTTAGATTGCACATTCCGAGGATTTGCTAGGATATGGTCCGACACACTGGGCTGGTCTTCTCAGTGTTTCAGGGTAGCTCCAACCAGAGCACTAGCAATACACGCTTTCATCCAGCCAAAACACCCCCCTTCAAAATCACATTCCCCTCTGTTGACAAGCCTGGCTCATGGTAGATTGAAAATTCCGAGGATTGTGAAGATTCCAAGGAATAATCAGCACTGTTTATTTTTGGGGATACGCATGGCATATTCCAGTCAGCTCCATTAAACAGCCATTGGGTCAAGCCCAGAGCTTTTAGCTGTGTTGGAATGCCCGTCATGTTAGCTTTCAGACACACCAGCTGGCTTTAGTTTTGGCTCAAGGACAAGGGGACGGGGATGCCTAGAAGCTGCTACACACAGCCTAAACAAACAACGGTGATAATCAACAAAATGAGGATTATGGAGACTCGCTGGGAAGATTCTGAAGATTCATACGCCCATTTGTCCTTAAAAGGAGAACAATAACTCCCAGGGTTCATTTAGAGTCCAGTTGGGCACCAGAAAAATGTCATCATAATAATAGTAATAGTGATAGGAGAACACAGGTTCGGAGAACGGAAGTTGTGGTTGTCGGGTTGGGTTGGATTGGATTGGATTGGATTGCTACATGTGTTTTCGAAACAAAATCCCGAATCCAATGCACGAGGCTCTCAGCCGTCAGTTTTCGGAGATGGCCCAGGATTAACTAGGGACGATCTGGCGCACCAAGGTGGTGAAGACGATTCGGCGGTGCACCAAGGTGGTGGAGACGAGCCGGGGCACAAAGGTGGTGGAGACGCCCCCCCATGACCCCATGAGTGAATCGGATACAGTGGATGCAATCTAATGTATGTGGTGTGGTGGTGTTATTAGCCAGCTAGCACCAGCATGCATGTGAGTGTGTCAGATGCAGTGGATATGAACAAAGCTGTGGGCCACAATTCATATGCGTTCCAGGGTGGTGAAAGTGGAGGGGCGATGAGGGTGCTGTACCGAAGGACGGCAGATGATGGCTTCGGGCTGTTCATCCCAAAATCTAGGGCCTAGACCTTGTAGACGTCAGTCATCGCTGTATGCCTTGTGGACTTGTTCCATTAGTGTGACAGATAGAGGAGGGGTGCTGAGGGTGCTATACAGAAGGAGGGCAGATGATAGCTTTAGGCTGCTCAACCCCCAAAAATAGGGACTAGCCCTTGTACTCCTGTAGACGTCGAGCATTGCTGCCTTGTGGCATTGTTCCATTATTTTGACAGATAGAAGAGGGGTGGCTAGCTGGGGTGATGAGGGTGCTGTACCAAAGGAGGCCAGATGATGGCTTTGGGCTGCTCATCCCCAAATCTAGTGCCAGACCTTGTAGACGTCATTCATTGCTGCCTCGTGGGCTTGTTCCTTTATTGTGACAGACAGAGGAGGGGTGCTGAGGGTGCTGTACCCTGGTGCTGTACTGAAGGAGGGCAGATGATGGCTTTGGGATGCTGCTCATCCCCGTATCTGAGGCCTAGAGCTTGTAAATGTCAGCCGGTGCTGTCATGTGGCCTTGTTCCATTATTGTGACAGATATAAGAGGGGCGATGACGGTGCTGTACCAAAGGAGGCCCGATGATGGCTTTGGGCTGCTCATCCCCAAATCTAGGGCCCATACCTTGTAGTCCTCAGCCATTGCTGTTTTGTGACCTTGTTCCATTATTGGGACAGAAATAGGAGGGGTGCTGAGGGTGCTATACTGAAGGAGGTCAGATGATGGTTTTGGGCTGCTCATCCCCAAATGTAGGGCCCATACCTTGTAGACTTCAGTCATTGCTGTCTTGAGGCCTTTATTATGATTTCATTATAATTGTAGATTTAAATTATCACTGTCGCACGATCTCAGGTTCCCCGCCGCAATAATTATAATGCGGACTCGGGAGTAGGCCAGGCCTCAAATTTTTCAGTCGTGCCGCTGCATGCCGATTGTTTTTTTCTGAGAACGGGGATGTAATGGCATGTAACATGGCAATATTTTGAGTTACTTTTCAGGTCATTCTGAGCACCTTATTTAGGGGGGGGGGAGGGGGGGGTCAGCCCTCATTTGTTTTTTTGCTAACTTTTCACTCAAACCTCCAAATGACATTCTGAGACCACCCATGGGTAGGCCTTCGTATGGGTAGTCTATTGGCACCACCTTGGACCTCTCTCAATAAGTATTAGCCCCCCCCCCCCTCCCCCCCACCCCACCCCCAAACCCCAGCCCAGCTCAGCCCAGCCCAGCCCAGTATGAGTGGGTGAATGCTGGGTATGGGTTGATAATAAGGGTGGGTGAATATGGGTAATATGGGTGAGTATTGGTGGGTGATTGGGTGGGTGGGTAATGTGAGGGTATGCAGGGGTATGGTTGAATGTGTGAGACAAAGTGAGTGCGTGTGAGTTTGGGTGGGTGTGTGCAGGTGTGTGGGTGACTTTGGGTGTGTGTGTGGGTGTGTGTGTGTGGGTGTGTGTGGTGGGTGTGGGGTGGGGGGGGGGTGGGGGGGGGGGGGGTATGTCACATGATGATAAAGCTGTCCTGCTACTGTTTTGTTTGAAATAATGAAATAATCTGGCAGCCCCCTGCCAAGGTGAAGGGTGACTACACTACTTAGGCGACCCAAAGGGGGTGCAGAACTATTTTTTGACTTGCACACACTCCCTACATGGGAACTCCGAGGATGCCATCATGTGCGCCATATTGTCAACCCCAGAATCCACATCTAAGTTTTTCAAAAAATGGGTTTTTATATCCGAGGTGTGTGTGTGTGGGGGGGGGGGGGGGGAGGGGGGGGCAGCCCAGTAATTACCACCCTCAATGTACCTACCTATATCAGCCTTGTTGAGAAAGCGCTGCTATAAGTTCGGCCATCATATGATGCTGCTGCGAACCAAATTCATCGGGAAGTGGCAGCCCTTTGAATTTCCGATTCTAATTACCAGTTACCTTTCCCTAGGCTGCTTCAATTCACACTTGTCTTTTGATAAGTCCCTGCCCCCTTGTGGCCTCACCTAAATCTGTATCTGCTTCGGCCCGGCTCCATGGTTCCCGACCCCAACGACTTTCTCCCCTGATCCTGCTCCCCTGAAGGGGTAGGTCCGGGTAGGTCAATGAAGCAGAGACTCGACGGATACACCGGTTACACTGAAACTGCCTCAATAGTGGTTGGTGGCGGGCGCGGGTTCGGTGACGCGGGGCGACGCCGACCCACCGGTTCGGTGACGCGGGTTGACGGTGACGCCGACCCAGGCCCGACCAGGCCTTCGACTCACGCCACCTGACGAAGCCGCATGAGCGTTTCCACTGGAGGCCGATTGGTCGCTGGTCTCTCCCGTTGTCGTAACTCAACAACTCGCAATTCAACAACTCTCAAATCGCAAGTGAACAACTCGCAAATCGAAACTCAACAACTCGCAACTCAACAAATCGCAGCTCAAGACTCAACAACTCTGACATTTGGAAATTCCCTTCAGCCTGACCCTGGACTGTGCCACGGAAACGCGTACCCTTGTAGAGTTCACTTGATAGACACTGATTGGCATGGCGTCTCCTAGCAGCCAACCGGATCCTACCCCTACTCATGCCCCTTATGAGAGCGGGGATATAAGGCTGCGGTTTGGGAATAACCAAGAACCTCTGCGGGCACACAGCGTCTTCCTCAAGCTAGCCTCACCCACTGTACTGGCCCCTATGATAGATACAGAAGACCCTCCGCCCTCTTATCTGGTGGTACGTTGCTACTTTCCCACTTGCCATGGTCAAACTATGGGTTTGTGCCTCAATGGATGGCCTATGAAGACGTAGATAACTGTTTTAACTGACCACCCCCCTTGTACTTCAATCTATCGTAGTAGCTAGAAACAGAGGTAGAAAGAATGCACTTAACCAATATTGCCAGAAGCCAGATACATCATTCATATCTGATAGTTCACGACTTCACGTTTACATTTATCTGGTAAATGTATTTTTACAGCCGAAGACGGCGTGCAACCAAATTTCTGGCTGAAGCTATGTGCCCAAGTTCAAGGTCAAGTTCAAGGTCATATCTGATAGTGCTAGACTGCTAGGTTGCCACGAAACTGATGTATTTGGATCTTCTGGACTCGTTGTTTCTAAAGACAGCAGGTTGAAATGAAGCAGTTCTCACACGCCAGGGTTGTTCAGGACGCCGCATCCTCCGTCGCAGACGCAACGTCAAAGGGTTCGTTGCGTCGCAGGATGTAGGCTATACAATTGGTTGTGTCTTAGGCAGCAGAGCTGGGGGTCCTCGTGAAGTACCCCAATCCATGCATTCCAAGTTCCAGTCTTAGGTTTGCCGTACCTGCCTAGCCGCTCCGCCCGCCACTGCTCTGGCTCAGACTGAACCTCCCACACTGTCAACACCCCTAACACAAGGCTGAATTAATTTGCATGCATGCTCTCTCGCTCCTAGGTCGAGAATACTCCATATCTGCTAGTCTTGGGTTGCCACGATACTGAACATTTTGGATCTTCAGTCAAAGACGGTAGGCTGAGCATGAAGCTGCAAATCCTGCAATACGTCCAAGTTCCTACACCTGACGTAAATCCGGTGCTAGTTGGCTCCGACTGAATCACACACGCTGAAAACACCCCTTACGTGAGACTGAATTGATTTGCATGCATGCTCTCTCCTAGGTCGAGAATGATGACCGCAAGGCATACAAAGTTCTCTACTTTCCGTTGTTTCCAAAGACAGCAGGCTGAAATTGAAGCAGTTCGCAAGGCATCCTAGCATTCCAAGTTCCAGGCTTAGGTTCGCCTTACCTTTCTAGCTACTCCATCCATCACTACTGCTCGGGCTCGGACTGAACCTCACTGTCGACACCCCAAACGAAAGACTGAATTAATTTGCATGCATGCTCTCTCGCTCCTAGGTCGAGAATGATGACCGTACGGCATGGGAAGCGGCCTTGGAACTGCTCTACTTTTCGGGTAGGTACAGATATGTAGCATACTCGAGATGTCAAGTTAGACTAGTAGCAGGCAGGGTTGTGCAGGAAGCTGAGTCCTCCGTCGCAGACGCAACGGTGAAGAGTCCGATGCGTCGCAGGACGCAAAGTGGAGAAGGTCCGTTGACCAGAAGGAAGGGTCCGTTGCGTCGCAGGACGCAGGCTATGAAATTGGTTGCGTCTCAGGCAGCAGAGCCGGGGGTCCTCCTGACGTACCCTTGTAGCAGGCTATCCTGCTACAAGATATCACTTAGAATGATGGACTGGACAAGTTTTTGGAACACACCTTGAGCAGTCACAAACAGCTATGGTTGTGATCCTCATGATCCCCTCCCTTACTTGTTCACCGACCCACGAACCCACTTGTCTACTGATCGACTCACTACTAGATCACTGACTCACCCATCCACCACCTCCTCAACTCGCCCGCCTGCCCACACGTCCGCCTGCCTGCCCCAAGCCCCAAATAGTATTGTGGTGGTAAATTGATTATTTATGTAGGCAACTCCATATAACTAAGGACCGGCATATCATATGATGTTGACCAAAGGCGAGTATGATATCATATGATATCATACAAATTGCATCATATAAAAGTGTATATAAATAGTAAATATAGCCTAGTCTGACTGCTGACATAGTATGATATCGTATGATATCATATAATGAAATGATATAATATCATATCATATTGCTGTTCCCTACATATAACACTACAAATGTTGGCTCATGAACAAGACTTGTAGAGTCACTGCTTTTAACCAAAAGCAGCCCACCGTACAGGGTACTACATGACGCGCGCTATTGCGCTCTAGCGCGCAAGGTTTTGGAGCCCGACTGCGCGATTAACGCAATTTTTAAACCCCCTCTGGGCGCAGGGCGCAGATTTCCGTTCCGGGGTTTTCAGTTTAGTCAAAAGCGCAACCCAAAAGGAGGTAGTTGCGTCAAAAGCGCAACACATAACGACGCAAGTTCTATTTCTAAAAATTGGCGGAGAGTGCTCGCGACGGAGCGACAGGTGGCAACAGAAGCGAGTTAGTTTCGAGACTGTTGGCTGGCGTGTCAGGCTTCGTCTCGGTCAGACGTTCGGTCGGTAGGTCAGTAGGTCAAACAGACAAATGGGTAACCCTGGGGGCTCCCGCCCCCAGAAGGGCGGGCTCCGCCCAAAATGTAGTACCCTGCAGTCCTGCACCATACCAGCCATAACCTGAAATGACGCATATATTACGCCACTACTCTCAGTTGTTATACCATTTGCACCCCAATATCAATTTCAAAAGATATCATGATATACCGCTGGAGGTGCCCAGGCCTCCAACTATTTACTAATGCCGATTGATTTTATTTAGAATGGGGCTTTAATGGCATGATTCATGGCTGTGTTTTGGGCTAATTTTCAGGTCATTCTGAGTACCTCATTTAAGGGGGGTGGGTGGGTGGGTGTGTGTGTGTGGGGGGGGGGGGGCTGCCCTCCTCTGGTTGTTTGCTATCTTTTTACTCAGGCCTCCAAATGACATTCTGAGACCACCATTGAGGTTGTGTAGACAAGGGCAGCTCATTGGCACCACTTAAGACCCAGGGGAGTGTATGGGTGGATGATGTGGGTGGGTATGGGTGGGTTAGTATGGGTGGGTGAATGGGTGGTATGGATGGGTATGTGTGGGTCAATGGGTGAGTATGGGTGGTATGGATGGGTGGGTGAATGGGTGGGTAATGTAGGTGGGTGGGTGAGTGAAAGGGTGGTTGAATGGGTGAGTATTTTGACTATCACACAATCCCTGTTCATGAATTCTGTTGATGCCATTGTGTGCGCTATTGTGTAAAGACCCAGAATCCATATATAATTTCAAGTTATGCCTCTTTTTTCTATTTAGGGGGGGGGGGGTAGCCCTCCTCAGATGTTTTAGGCATTAGGAGTCAAAATTATATTACTCCTGTACACCGGTATATACATAAGAAGCCGTGGCCCTTACTGGCCCCTGGCCCTGTCGTAAACCCTGATAGGCTGCACTCGATTCTGGTACTACGTGTAACCCCAATAGCCAGCACTCTCCGCCAAATTTCTGCATCGCTTGCGGCGTGCCTAGTATTTGTCTCCCCACTGCTTATATGCTGAAGAATAAATGAATGAAACTCTAGAACAAATAGCACCATCAGCTAATAAAATGACCCCCCCCCCCCCCCCACACACACACACACACACACACACACACACACGCATACACACACACACAAACACACACACGCATACACACACACACCACCACCACCACCACCACTACCACCACCCTACTTCCAAATGGATGCACTTCAGTGCATCAATCTACATTGGACTTGGACGCGTTCTTCAACGCCTTGCCCATCCTGCAAAAATACAACTTCTCCAGACTAATCGAGCATGGGTCGAGGCTAGCAGAATTGGAGGTGGCTTGGGCCCAGGGCAAAAAAAAGATGGCACACACCTTCGGAGAGTGGTTGTGGCTTATTGACGAGCTCCAGGTGGTGGGGATGCATGGTTCCTTCCAGAAGCTGGTGAAAGGATTGCCCAAGAGTCGCCTGTGTGTTATAGGACAAGAGATGACCTCAGCTGCTGCTCCTGCTCAGGGTATTACAGCAATTGGGATGGTTATGGCAGAATTTGACACCTTTGAAATAGGTTTGTATGCCGACCTTAGGAAATGCACTACTGGACGTCCAAAGCATGAATTCTTAGCCTCTCTACAGAAAACCAATGGTACCCCGGTATGCAGCAAAGGGTTGGCGCACACAGCATGCAAGTGGTGCTTAGTTTGCCTCACTTGCCATGCCAACAGTCTATGAGCCAATCTGGTGTCACGCACTACCATGCCATGCCAGTGGCCTACGAGCCAATCAGGTGTCACGAGGTAGTCAAGGGGGACTTATGATCAGGATAGTTCAACACATACATGTCTGCGTGTGAACACACACACTCCAGAGGGGTGAGTGCATGTAAATACGCACATTTTCTCCGGGATGTGTGTGTTCACGGGAATAAGCCTGCGGCTTGGGGTAGGCAAGGGAGACCTATGAACATCATCATCATTGCAGGAGGCTCTCCGCCGTTAGCTGCCTAGAAGCTGCTGTTTGTAGCTGATACAAATCCCTGACTGCATTGATGATGATAAGGATGAGGATGATTCCATTTTTCCTGGTGCCCTACTGGGCTCCGAATGTGCCTGCAGCTTGGGGTAGGCAAGGGGGACTTATGAACATCATAATCATCATCATTGTAGGAGGCTCTCTGCCGTTAGCTGCCTAGAAGCTGCTGCTTGTAGCTGAAACAAATCCCTGAACGCATTGATGAGGTTGAGGATGATTCGATTTTTCCTTGTGCCCTACTGGGCTCTGACTGTGCCTGTGGCTTGGGTTAGTCAATTGCAAGGGGGACTTATGAACATCATCATCATCATTGCAGGAGGCTCTTCGTCGTGAGTTCCAGGGTACTTCCATTGACCAAATCGGCCAGCGCTTTAGCGCACTTGAAAATATAAAAACTGCGCTTTGTAGTGCAAAAGCACAAAAATTGCTCACAGGGGGTTGCAAAAAACTGCGCGAAAGCGCAGTTGGGCTCAAAAAGGCAGCGCGCCAGCGCGCAAAAACGCGCGCTTGGAAGTACCCTGGTGAGTTCTCGGAGTAGGCCAACACTGTTTATCTTTTGGGATACACATGTCAGCTTGTAGGCAGCTCCCTTTACCCGTCCTTGGGCTCAACCAGAAGCTAGCTAGTGCGCCTGAAAGCTGAGATGACAGTCTCTCCAATTAATCTGATTACTTTGGGTTTGACCCTGCGGCTGGCTGATGGAGCTGACTGGAAGCTGCCATCAGTAGCCCCAAAAGGAAACGGTATCGGCCAAAGGGTACCCAGAGACAATCCGGCGCACCGTGGTGGTGGAGATTATCCCCATGAGTGGGTCGAATGCAGTGGATGCGATCGAAGGTGTGGGCCACGACTTCCATGTGTTCCTGGATAGTGTCAGTGAAGGAGCGCTGAGGGTGCTGTACCCAAGGGGGGCTGGTGTTGGTTTTGGGCTGCTCATCCCCAAATCTAGAGCCCATACCTTGTAGAGCGCATTGCTGTCCTGTGGCCTTGTTCTATGATACACGCACCACACCAAGGTGGTGGAGACGACCCCCCCCCCATGAATGGATGCTATAGAAGGTGTCGGCCATGATTTCTGTATGTTCCAGGATAGTGAAAGTGGAGGGGCTCTGAGGGTGCTGGACAGGAGGAGGGCAGATGATGGCTTTTGGCTGCTCATCCCCAAAGTGAGGGACCAAACCTAGTAGTTAGAGCGCATTGCTGTCTTGTGGCCTTGTTCCAGTATTGTGATAGATAAATGAGGGGTGCTGATGAGGGTGCTGTACCTAAGGAGGGCAGATGATGGCTTTGGGCTGCTCATTAGTCATCAACAAAGCAAGGAACCAAACCTGGTTAGCGATGACAGGTGACGATGTTAATAATGATGATGACATACCACACACCCCTCGGATTGGTTAAGGGCTCTGCCCTCCCAGGAGAATTACCCCCAGGCGGTTTGTGCGGGAATTAACCCCAGGGGGATTAGTGCGGGAGAGATCTTTTCCCGCCTTCAAATAAGGGCATTGGCCCGCCTTCAAATAAGGGACTTCAATAACGTCAAAGCTGGGGTCAGAGGAGTCAATAAGAGTAGCCGGATATTGATATTGAACTATAGACCAACGCATCTCTATAGTAATGTAGATACACTTGATCCTAATGCTGCAGTCATGTAAATAAATTGTTGAGGTGCTTTTTGAAGTGGTGTATATAAGTGGAGCAACCTAGCCGACTATCTTTCTACTTGTAGAAGAGCAAGACAGGAAGCCCTGGACTGCTTAGTGGCACCGTAATTTATTATCCCTTTTTTTTTTTTTCTTGAGACTTCTCATGTGTTAGCTTCTTACCTCCGCCACTGTAAGTGGTTGAGATCTGGGTCCTGCTCTAAGGGGTTTAATACCTACGCCACCAAAACGGTGGTTGGGAGTTTGGTTTGTTTGTCCTCGACACACCCCTGATGTAATGGGGTTTTTTGCTTTGTGGGTGCTTTTTCTTTTTGTTTAAAGCACAGAGTCTCATACACCCTCGCGGTGTCAAGTAGACTTTAACATGTAATGTAATGTAATGTAATAACGTTAGCGCTTCAATTGCTGGCGGTTTGTTTTGCAGTAGGGGTACCGCCAATCCCTGTGTAGGCCTACATGTGGCTCAAGCCAAAACCAGATATACCGCCAACGTTAGGGCACTGAGCACTGCAATACAGTGCAGTACAAATCCAATATATAACCGTAGTATGATGAAAAGTTTAAAGAAGTGTCCGGATGATGTTATTATATAGCCTATTAGCAGCCTGAAGACTCCCAGAATGTTATTTAATCATATTTTATGTATGCCTATGCCTAGGGATCAATATCTGAGTATGAGATACTGAATGTGTTTTAAAATGGAACCGCCATAGCCAAGAAGATGTTCTTAAATGTAACCACCTAAACATCAAACATGGCACTTAGGCCAAGTTATGGTTCTGATCCACATTTTAAATTAAGTTAGGGCGCAGGGTGATTTGGTTCACTAGCAGTATTCTTCTCAAATACCTAATACAATGGGTGATAGTACAGGTGAGGTGACCTGTCCTGCGTTATACAACCGCTAACAATTCAGGAGCCTACGGTAAAAATAACCCCCCACGACTGAAAAAGGCTGAAGCTTATACTGTATTATGTATTTGAGAGTGCAGGAGATTGTGTTGTTCCTCAGTTGAAGGCATGCGTCTAGTACGCCCGACGCCCAGATGTAGCATATGGGAACCTCGAAATTGAAGTTGAATTGTTACATCCGTGTAATACAGTTACGCACAGGACGTGATGTTAAGGACACCACAGCGTAAGCCGAAGCAACCTCGAAACATTACCCACACCTGGGGGCGCGATGGACCAAACGAGAATAAACATTATATATCGCGCGTCGTGGTTATTAGGGATATCGCTGGTCTAGATGTTTATTGCATGCTGATAGAGAGAAGGATATTGTAACATACTCAGCAAAAATCAATGCCGAGGCCGCACAGCGCCGAAGCAGCTGGACATTTTTATAACAGTGAGGGTTTAGGGTGGGAAAACTCAGAGCCTGGTCCAGGAAGTAACCTTAAAAAAGCGGAAGAAAAAGCACATGCTGGCGGAGGTGTTCGACACATTTGTGCATTCTGTTCAAATCAGTGGTTCTTAAAAGGATTTGGGACCAAACTGAAAATAATCAGTCTGCGCGATTCCCAGGCCTGGGTTCTGAGGAGATGGAAACCAAATTTGATCATCGAATACCGGTAAGGAGGTGGATATGTATTCGCCAATGACCGCCGTAACGGATGATGGATGCGCTTCATTTATCATTTTTCGTCCATCAAATGTTCCTCCATCATTTTCGAAAGACGTGGTTATGGTTGTATGACCCGAAAGGTATCGTACACTTGACTCCTTTTCACTCCAAGGGGGTCTAGCATTCTACAATTGAGGAAAATAATTTGCGAGTATTGGGATTTCCCTTCCCTTCTACAAAATACACCACTTTTCCAACTCGCCGACTATTCAGTGTCCCATCCGATAAACATTGAAGCATTCTTCACTCTTGGTGGTTGGAAGTTCACTTTAGCCTGCCGTATTTGCCGTCCCTGGTCTGTACCTCGTAAATAAATAACCCTTGTTCAGATCACTTACGAGCGAGCTGTTACTATTTTCATGGCGTCTGCTATGTTCGAACCGCCTCCTACACGTACTCATACCGCATATGAGAGCGGGGATATCGAGCTGAGGTTTGGGAACAGCCAGAATCCTCTGCGGGCACATAGCCAGCTCCTCAAGCTAGCCTCACCCACTGTACTGGCCCCAATGATAGATACAGGAAAACCCAAGGCCTCCTATCTGGTGGTAAGTTGCCACTTACCCCCTTTTGTTTTTTAGTTGTGAAAGGAATTTCACCCCAGGAGGTGGATCTCCCGAAGCGACAGAAACCAGCGACACCGAGGATTCAGTTCGAATGGCGTTACCACTCCTACAAAAGAGTTGGCGCATTACATTACATTACATTACATTACATTACATTACATTACATTACATTACATTACATTACATTACATTACATTACATTACATTACATTACATTACATTACATTACATTACATTACATTACATTACATTACATTACATTACATTACATTACATTACATTACATTACATTACATTACATTACATTACATTACATTACATTACATTACATTACATTACATTACATTACATTACATTACATGTTAAAGTCTACTTGACACCGCGAGGGTGTATGAGACTCTGTGCTTTAAACAAAAAGAAAAATCACCCACAAAGCAAAAATCCCCATTACATCAGGTGTGTGTCGAGGACAAACAAACCAAACTCCCAACCACCGTTTTGGTGGCGTAGGTATTAAACCCCCTAGAGCAGGACCCAGATCTCAACCACTTACAGTGGCGGAGGTAAGAAGCTAACAAATGAGAAGTCACAAGAAGAAAAAAAGGGATAATAAATTACGGTGCCACTTAGCAGTCCAGGGCTTCCTGTCTTGCTCTTCTACAAGTAGAAAGATAATCGGCTAGGTTGCTCTAAGAAGTCTTAGTGCCATTTACATTCATAAAGGTTCTGAATGTGGAATCGCAGAGTTCCACATTCCATACGGTTAAGTCGGTATCCTCATGGGCATGCCTGTAAATATCTGTAAACAGCTTCTGGTAGCGGAGGCGAATATCATTATAAAAAGGGCACTCAAACATATGCATTTAATCCTCAGGTTTTTGGAACCCACACATTTGACAGTGTCTCATTGAACGACGGAGCATTGTCAAACTCTTACAATATATTTATATATATATCATATGTGCTATGAGTGGGATCCCTTATGGGCACGGACACTGCTAATTTGGGGGGTCGTCGTTTTGCCTGGGGGGGGAGGGGGAGGGGTGGTATGGAAGGCGATGGATGTTGACCCGAGATTCCAGCCGTTTTTGTCCTAGCCCAGGCACCAAAGCGTACAGGCTTGCTGGACCTATAGGCACACACATGCCAGGCAACCAGACGTCCAGGAGAGCCGTGTTATGCGAGGAGTCTGAAGTGTATGTGTCTGCGCCTAGGCCTGTGCCTTCACTGATGCCTACACCTGTGCCATTGTATGTGTGTGCGCCTGTGCCCGTGATTACGTCTGAGCCTTTGCCCGCGCCTGTGCCCATGCTTCGGCCTGAGCCTTTGCCTCTGCCTGTGTCCATGCCTAGGCCTGAGCCTGTGCCTGTGGCTAGGCCTGAGCCTTTTCCTGTGCCCGTGGCGGTCCAGAGCCTTTGCCTGTGCCTGTGACCGTGCCTAGGCCCGAGCCTTTGCCGCAGCCTGTGCCTGTGCCTGAGCCTGAGAACAACCTGAGCACGGATGAGGAGGCTGAGGCGTACGAAGAGTCTCTACCTGTATTTGCGTACCGGTATAGGATGGCCATGGATGAGGAGTGTGAAGAGTATGGAGGGTCTACGTCTGTGCATCAGTTTGAGATGACCATGCCCCATGGTGGTGGTGGTGGTCTTGGTGGTGGTCGTCTTCAGAGTAGCATGAGGGAGTTAAGGCCTCTCCCTCCTGCCAACTTTTCTGAACAAGATGGACTTTCTGATGGAGATACAGTCAGTGTCTCGGAGACCACAGATGATGATGTCGAGACCGTCTTGGCAGTTATGCCTACCAGGTGCGAGACAGAAGCATGTGCACCAGGGTTGGGTGTCGGGGGGGCAGGGGGTGGGGTGGGTGGGTGGTGGTGGTGGTGGTGGGGGGGGGGAGGGGGGGTACAGCAAGCAAGGATGGTGCTTACATGCTTGCAGCTCCTTGCTGCTGTATAACCTTTGTTTCTTGGTTGTGATACCTACTAGGTGCGAAACATAACCATGTGCAGCATACAACGATGGTGCTTACACGATCGCAATAAATGTGTACTTTCTTACCATTGTTTCTTGATTGCAATGCTTCTAAGTCGCCCCCCTTGACCATGTCAAGCGATGGGCACATTCGGAGTCCAGTAGGGCACTAGGATAATACACTGTAACCTTCATCATCATTATCATCATCATCATCATCATCAACACCGTTGCCATCTTCACTATGAGCAAGTGCATCAGGAATATATAGGGAAAGGCATTATGATATCATATGATTCATATCATATCAAATCATATGATGCCGGCAGTCTGCTTAGGCTAAAGTTACCATTTATATACGTTATCATATGATGAAATGTGTACGTGATAGCATATGATATCATACTCGCCTTTGGTCAACATCATACGATATGCCGGTTCCAAGGGATACATGGTACCTACATAGCTACGCTGTCTTTTGCACACTTGTGAAAATGCAATCCAAATCGTTTTGTCTTTCTCGAGGTTTCAAAATAAATAAATTAACATGTAGCACAAAGTAGCCAAATAAATTAACATGTAGCACAAAGTAGCCAAATAAATTAACATGTAGCACAAAGTAGCCAAATAAATTAACATGTAGCACAAAGTAGCCAAATAAATTAACATGTAACACAAAGTAGCCAAATAAATTAACATGTAGCACGTAGTTGTTTGGGGTTTAGTTGATCAGTGTTTTTTGGCGTAGCCCCCTCTTCCCATGTTTACCCATTTGTCCATCTGACCGAAAAAGAAAAAAAACTTCAAGCCTGACACGTCAGCCAACGGTCGCGTAACTAACTCGCTTCGGTCAGCTCCATCGTTTGCCACCTTTCTTCCCGTTGCCAACACACTCCGCCACACTTGTTTTCCCCACGAGCATGAGTTTACCTTTTTCTGGGCTACGTGTAGCAGCTTCTAGGCAGCTCCCTGTACCTGTACCTACCTGCACCTGGTTGGGCAACTCTCCTCAACCGATATGCTGACTACCCCTGAATTGTCTACTTCTGCTTTCAGATTACGAGAGGCAGTAAGGCCACACTCGCAAGGGCCTACTCCTCCCATGGAGATGGCAGTGGATGAGGGCCGGGATGGGAGGGCCCCCTTAACACCACGCCCTCCAGGCGTCATTTTTTGTGTGTGCTGACTACCCCTGAATTGTCAAATCTTGCTTGCAGGTTACAAGAGGCAGTAAGGCCACACTCACAAGGACCTACCCTCTCATGGAGGTGGCAGTGGATGAGGAAAGGGACGTAGTGCTGCGCTTTGTGGACGGTACACGACTGGTTTTGGATGGAGTTCAGGTGACACACACTCACACACATGTATATATAGGGTTTATAAACCCTAAACCCTATAAATCCTAAACCCTACATTATATATATATATATATATATATTATATATATATATGTGTGTTTATTTGTTTGCAAGTGTGTCCAGGGTGGGGTAGGAAATAAGCTGCAGTGCCTCATATTCGCTTTGAATATAGCTTATCCTCAGGATCCAATTGCAATTTATTGTTTACCCAAAATAAAGGTGAACAGGAAGTACGAGGTCTCCTAAGTTGGTTTCTGTTTCCAACTTTATTTTCCCTCTTGTATGAAACTTCCACAATACCAACTCCTATCTGAATTGGACACCAATTGAACATGCAGTAGTCTAAAATCTGTCTTCCTGCCCCCCCCCCCCCCCCCCCCCCCCCCCCCCTGAGCGTGTCTATATGTATAAAATTATCTATCTATCTATCTATCTATCTATCTATCTATCTATCTGTCTATCTACCTATCTACCTATCTACTATCTATCTATCTATCTATCTATACATCTATCTATCTATCTATCTATATGCCTTGCATGTATATTTCTGTATGTATATCAATACATTCAAAGATATACATACGATGCATGAGAATATATACTTTATTTCCGCTTATATTGCATCGTATTCCATCTTGATGATTTAGCAAGCCACATATGTATAGGTTGAACAATTCCTTCTTAATCTGCCCACACACACATACATACAAACAATCATACAAACACACACAAGCACGAACGCACACACACACACAAATACGTTGTTAATATCCTGCAGATCCCCATGTCCAAGGCCATGGAATGCTTGGTGAAGACTAAGAATGGCTCATCCTCAAAAGGCCGGAATGCAGGACTCTGGGGGTTCTTTTCCAGGGGAAAGGGTGGAGGGAATAGGGGGGCGCCACAAGAGGAGCCAAGCCAACTCCCATCGGACAACCAGCCCGTGGACCCGGCCAAAGCATGGCCATTCAGCAGTGATGGTAGAATGGGAGTTACAGGCACTTTGCACAGGATTAGCGGTATCAGGAACCAGGATGGAAGGGTGTACGCTCTCACCTACCGCATATCCAGACACATGCCAGGCGTCGCCGACATTTTCATGGACATCCTCTTGAGCATGTGCGACAAGAACTCCGCTCAGATGTCGCTGCTTGTGCTTGGACCCCCTGGTGCCTGCAAGACGACTCTGCTGAGGACATATCCCGCCAGCTGGCTGATGTGTGCGGCAAGTCTGTCATTGTCATTGACACGTCCAATGAAATAGGGGGTGATGGGTGAGGCCACATCCATGCATTGGAGGAGCGCGCAGGTTTATGGTACCGCAACGCGAGCAGCAGCACGCCACCATGATTGAGGCAGTACAGAACCACACACCCCAAGTGCTCATCGTGGATGAGATTGGTACTGCCAAGGAAGTTTTTGCAGCCGTCAACGACATAGCCCAGCGCGGTGTGCTGATGGTGGGGCACAGCCCATGGGACCGCCCTCACCTCACTGTTGAAGAACAAGGTCCTAGCTCCGCTTGTGGGAGGTGTCTGCCGAGTCACTGTGGGGATCAGGCAGTGGGGGGAAAGTCGAAAGACCAAGCTAGAAAGAGGTGGCCCGCCAGTCTTCACGGCGCTGATCGAGGTGTTGGGCTACAACAAGTGGCGTGTGCATCTAGACCTAGCAGAAAGTGTGGACCTACTGCTGAAGGGGTTGGGACCAGGGATAGAGTCAAGCGAGTCGGTGCCAACTCACACTGAACTGCGGCGATACAGCCCTGACCAGAAGATGGTGGTCAGCTTTGAGACAAATGTGGCAGCTATGCGGGCAGCAGCTTGCACTGAAGGCAGTAGAGGGAGGGACAGGAACTCCTTGTTTAGTTTATAACATTGGTAGGGATGCCAATATTGTACTGGTCTCCAAGATTATCGGTCGATATATTGTACGATATTGTACGATTGACTGTGCGATACATTGATAATATTATAGGATATTTGTACAGATATATCATATGATATCATCGATATACCTTAATATCTATATACGATGTATCCTACTTGACAACCATCAACATTGGGACAATTGTCCCCTTGCTGTAGGGCTTGGCACCAGGGGGCAGAGTCCAAGCGAATCGGTGCCCACTCACACTTAAGTTGGGCGCTACAGCCCTGACCAGAAGATGGTGGTCAGCTTTGAGACGAATGTGGCAGCTACGCGGGCAAAGAGGGAGAGGAACTCCTTGTTTAGTTTATAACATTCGGGATTGCAGGAACAATGTTACCCTTTCTGCAAGGCTTGACAAGAGGAGCACACCCAAGCAAGTGCATACAGCAGCTGAGACAAACAGCAACGGCAGGCTCAAGCAAGGCTGACTTACTTGATGAGTGCACCAAGCAATAATGGCGTATAGACTTGCGGAGCGCGCACAAGCAATAGTGGCGTATAGCAGTGGCGACAAACAGCAGGCCTAGCAAGGGCAATAAAAGAGGGAGGCTTGTTAGCAGAGGCAGGCCTAGCTAGACCTGACAAGCCCTACAAAAATAAACTGTAGTTATGTAGAGAAAACAGTATTACGAGGACCACACCTGAGCAAGGGCATAAAAGAGGAGGCTTGACAACAGAGGCAGGCCTAGCAAGGCCTGACTTGAGGAGCGCACCCAAAAAAGGGCATACAAGAAGAGGCTAGACAGCAGAGGCAGGCTCCAAGTAAAGCTAACAGAGGACCACACGTGAGCATAGGCATAAAAGGGAGGCTTGACAGCAGAGGCAGGCTTAGCAAGGCTTAACTTGAGGAGCACACCCAAGTAAGGTCATATAGTAGCTGAGAAGAAAAAAGAGAAGCAGGGAGGCCAAGCTAGACCTGACACGAGGAACCCACCCAAGCAAGGTCATATAGTAGTGGAGACAAATAGCAGCGGCAGGCCCTAGCAAGGCTTGTTGACACAGAGAAGTCTGTAAAGGGTACATCAAGTGGCCAAATTAGCCAGCGCTTTAGCGCAGTTGAAAACAAAAAACTGCGCTTTGCAGTGCAAAAAGCGCAGAATTGCTTGCTGCGCCCACAGGGGATTGCAAAAAAACTGGTGCCTTAGAGCGCAGAGGGGGTCAAAAAGTCAGCACTCAAAAGCGCAAAGCGCATGCTTTGAATTACCTGGTCTGTAAATGCACATGTTAGATTTTGTAAAAACACTCCTCGGCCTTCTTAAAATTAAACTTAACATTTTCAAGAATTAAATTTTAAATTTTAAATATCAACGTTTCATTGTGTGGTGGGAATGCTCCCCTCAGCCTTCTGGACTTACAAGATATTCAGCTTATACACTTCAAGAGTGGAGAAGGATACTCGCAGCGGTCAAACGCCGCCAATCTATACAGTAGATGAGAATGATTTACAGCGACTGAGGGAACCACACAAGGCCACCAGTGGTGGAAGGGGCGAAAGCCATGGGTGGGTCCGTGAACCTTAAAGCCGGTTACAGGTACTTTAGGCTAGGTGCGAGTCTGGCGTGTCAGGGACGCAGGGACGACGCAGCCGTACAGGAAGCTGTTCACCAGCGTTTTGTCATAAAAGAATGAGATCACAGTCTACGGGAAAGTTTGCACAGTACAGACAGAAAAGGAGTTACTGTCTGTACCTATAGTTTCTAAGGAAGTACCAGGAAGTAGTCACCAAGACTATAAAAGATTGGTGAACCGCCATTTGGATGCTGATCAAGAATTAATAAATGTCAATCCTAAAATTTCCACCTTCTCATTTTGTGCAATCATTGATTGTTCCCTTCTGTTTTTTTAAATAGTTTGCAGAAATGACAGATTTACTCTTGAACTTGTAACTTGGTTCCACATGGCTTCCAGCATTTAAAGATCTGCTCGCCGTTTTGGTAAATAGTTTAAATGTCATAGGCAGGCTAACGTTGACCCAGTCAAGACAAAGTTTTGTTTGTGTTTGTGTTCTTCTTATCATCCTCAATATCAAATGGGTATGTATACGCGTAGATGTGAGAATCCAGGGGGGTTTTAGGAAGTTTTTTTCTAATACCTATGTAGGAAAGTTTTGTAGTTGTGCGCTCTAGGGTATTGGGTTTGGGTTTTAGGGTCTGGGGTGCCTGGATATAATGAGGGTTAATTATATAAGTCGAGGAGGGGCTAGATATAACAAACTGGTAAGACGCCGTAATGTTAACAGTAGCGCTAACAAGTAGACAGTTTATCAGACGCGTCCATGTCCAAGGTAGGGCCTTAAAATAGGCTCACCACAGACCCAAACTTTGGAGGCCCATGACTGTTTTTCTACTGGCCAGACCGGGGCCCAAACATAAATCAAGGCCAAGATTCTTGAGGGGCAAGCTCTAACAGATTTGGGGCATGGGGTAGAACATTTTTTTTGTACCCCCCCCGAGCATGTCACCACCACCAACACGACCAATCACAACCAACACCATCACCCTCCGCCCGGTTTTTGGCGACATGTTGAATCAGAATTGGAGAATAGAGAGGAAAACAGTTTTGCCAACTTTGAGGGGGCCAAATGGGCTGATAGAAGGTCCCAAATGAGCTTCTAATCCATTTTGTTTGCCTTCATAATGCTTGAATATGGCCAAAGACAAGGCTTTGTTATCACATACATCCAGAATCTATGGCCATTGAGGTAATACCTTGAAAAGCCTGATGGAGCCTAGTATGGGGTTCTGAACTATTGATTTTGGCATAAATGGAACGATAAGAGCACAAAATCTGGCCTGAAATGCGTTTTCGGCCTCAATGACTGACGAAATTCGACCTGGGAACTTAGCCTGGTTGATGGCATTTACCGGTAACTGAACATATTGGCCCAAAATGAGGTAGATGTGAGGAACAATGGCCCCCTGGGCGGGATGTGAACCGTCAGCATGGCTCGGTGTTACCGGACGTGCCGTGCCTAGCTCCCTCCCACCAATCCCCCTGGGCTGGGGGGCGGTCCGAGGGCGGTCGGGTCTTAGGGGATTTCGAGAATCCGGTAATACCGAACAGAAAAATAAATCGGTGCTTGAAGTGACCCGACGAGTCGCGAACACCGAATTGGCGGGCGACCGCAAAAAGAAAGGAAGACAGCCGGACACGTAGTGGCCGAGGAAGATTAGCTCCAGGGGGGGGGGGGTGGGGGGGGGGGGGGGGGGGGGGAGAGGGGGGGGGGGGGGGGGGGGGGGGGGGGGGGGGGGGGGGGGGGGGGGGGGGGGGGGGGGGGGGGGGGGGGGGGGGGGGGGGGGGGGCCCGCGAGGAAGGGCTTCGCCGTAAATGAAAGCAGGGAAACAGGAGCATTTGCACAAAAGCCAACTGTCTGCCAGACGGTGGCAAATGCAAGAACGGTTGGGTTGGTTTTGGGGTGGGGTTTAGGGGAGATAACCGTCTGGCATATGTCCGAAACGCAGTTGATCCGGCAGACTGGGCCAGGAGCGAAATTTATGAAACTTCTACGTGCGGAATGGAGCATTAACGCCACTGGGCGGGTGCATTGCGCTTGAAAAAAATTTCTAAGTGGGAGGATGCGAGGGGGAAATAGTAGGCAACAACAGATATAGATATGCACAATCATTCGGGCAGAATCATTTTTGTCTGAGTTGCTCTAGCATCGTTTAATGGTGGAAGGTGCTGGAAGCCTCATTTCAGCCTCGTATTTTTCATGGGGTAATTTTAGCTGCCGGCATGGGCATTCGTAGAGGTGCAGGTGGCTTCGGGAGAGATAAAACTGCGTCAACACCTTTAGTAATTCGAACAGGTTATCAAAAGTCATTGCGAAACACTCTTTGCTTCTTGCTGTGGTGGATAAACGATTCCTCCAGATCTGAGTTTGCACGACGTGGTGACGACTTTCACGAGCAGATGACGAACGACTTCTGTTAGGCAGTTGAAACCGAGCGAATTGACCTACCTGATTCAGTGTCTGGATTCAGCTACTGCGGGAATACACTAAAACGAAGGGTTCATTAGGGTCTAGAGTCGACGCTGGAAGCGGGAGGGAGTCTTAGCGTGGTGCTTCTGACTCTTAGGGGCCGTCTAAACTCCTGAGATTCATTTCTTTTTAGGCTTCAGTTAAGAACTCGTGTTACAAGGTATTCATTAATTGAAAGTACCAAATTGGGTTTTTGAGCTGGTGTGCTTTAAACCGCAGCACTCGCTTTAAACTCCCTGCAAAACACT
>JAJSRW010000127.1:0-36064 GCA_022414725.1 Microglena sp. YARC | reverse complement strand
ACTGGATTTTTTGTTGCATGTCGTTGGCGACATAACTCGTGGCGGTACCCACGAGAGAGATTTGGTCACGTTTTACTTGTTAGAATGGATTTCAGGATACCTCGTCGTATTTCCTGATGTAGCAAGATTTGAGAGTGTTGAATTTAAAGTGGTTGCATTAATTATTAAGGGGCGCCTGGAGGCGCTGGTCCGAATGAAATTAATTCGAATGCCTTAATTCAATGTATTAATATTTAATTAAATTGGAATTGTATTTAGATGTTGGTTTGTTATTTTTATAATTGCGATTAATTGCACTTTCACATTTTAAGTTCTATTATACGTGAATTTGAATGCATGTATAGTTATGCTTGTAAGTTGTATCTAAATTCGAACTAGGAATCAAAATTTGAAGGGGCGCGCCTGGAGGCTTGCTAATTAATGAATTCGCAACGAATGGATTGGATGATTTAGCCATTGTTAAACTAATAAAAAGTGACAAAAAGAGAGTTTTTTGAAGGTTGTTTGTATATTTTTAAGCAGTATTCGGAATGTGCGTTTCTGTAATGTAATGAAAAATGCATGTATGTAGAGCTGACTTTTTTAAGTTATTTTTGAATGACTGATTTTATGGCAAAGATAAAATGAGGCCCTAAAGTCAGGGCGTTGTCATGGTTGATTTACGGGATTTGTAGCAAGATGATTGCATGTTTTTGGGCCCAGGGCCCGAACGTGAACGGTATGTCCCGTCCCTCCTGAACGGGTTTTTTGGCCAGACGGCAAGGGTGGCGTGGCATTGCCCCCTGCTCCCCGTGACGGTATGTTATTCCGTCCTCCTTGAACGGGGTTTTTTGGCCTAGCGGCAGGATTGGCGTGGCTTGCCCCTGCCCCTGCCCCTGCCCGGTGGCCCCGCCCCCCAGCCCCTGCCTCCAGCCCTCCGCCCGGGTGGCCATCCCGACCCTGCCAGGTGACACGCACGGGTCCCTGAGGTGGGTCCTGGGCCTAATTATAGCACAAGTGGGAATGTTTCGTCATTGTGATGCTTACATGTTTCGCCCTCGAATTTTTGCAACGACAAGTCTGCTTCCCAAACCTATGTGAACGCCATTTTTAAAGTGGTTCAAATTTGAAATGTTACGTCAAAACACCCTGAGAATCAAATTGTTAACCCATACTTGTAGCTTTTTTGCCCAAAACCGTCGAGCTCCCCTTTATTCGTGAATTGCGATGGCTCATGGTGTGCTCTGGTGAGAATTTGTCCGGTGTACAATAAGTCTTCATAATTCATCCCAAAAATATAAGGAAATGTCAAAATATTTTATGTTTTCCATAAAACCTTGGAAAATGTGGTTGTGACTAGTTGGAGTACGCGACGAACGGACGAACTAACGCGACATTCTTAATGGGCTAATCCCTCTTCTTTCAAAAACCTGGAGATTTTTTCATTCGCAGTACTACTGTGGGCTACTTCATTAGTTGTTCCGCGAAGGCAAGCTGAATGTTAACATATTCCCAATTGAACTTGGGCTACATTCCCTCATAGCAAAGCAACTTTGTATTTCTTTTCTTACTATTATTAATGGAAGACTTGGCGATATAATTTAAACCAAGAGGTTTGTAACAGAGGTGATCCCAAATCTGTCAGTTGTTTCCACTTAATCGCAGTCCCTGACTTGCAGCTGTCCCTGTAGCTCCGTCCCCTAGGTGCGGGCAGCTCCAGCTGCCCTGCTCCACAGCTCCCTGCAGGTCCTCGCGCAGGTAAACCAGCACCTTGCAGGGTCATGGAGGTCCATGCAAAATACACAAAAGCGCACAAGCGAATATACAAAAACTGGTGGCAGCGTAATTTTTCAAAAGTGCAGTGCGCTTTTTTGACAGCGCACATTTTTTTGAAACCGGGCATTCGCACGTCTTGGGGCTGTCAAGAATTTGTCATCAGTTCAAAAACATTATCAAGCTTTTAGACTTGAAAACATCAAGCTATACTGACTTAGTATTTAAAGTACCTGACCAAAAGCAAAATCGGATCAATAAATTGTCGTCAAGATCGCTAGATTTTATGACTTTCCGATTTAGCTTTTGGTCCGTTTCTTGGTCGCTTTTGTCCCTCCAGCCAAAATCGGCCAAAATTGGTGGACCAAAATCGGACAAAAGCAAAAGGCTAAATCGACTACTCCCGAATGAAAGCAAGAAAAGGCAGAGTTTTATGTTATTGGAAGAAAAAAGCCCCCTACCCCTCAAAGCCGACAACCATGCGAAAAAGGATTCGAAAATGTAGTCGGTGATGGGTGTGCATATCGACCCCCTTCAAAAAAAGGGTGGGGGGTGGGAGGGGGGGGTCCAGCCGACTTCAGAATTTCCTCTGGTGAAAACTGTCAGGAGCCCAAAGACTTCTCCAGGTGACTAGGTTTCTGATAAAATAAGCCAGACCTATGACACAGGCTCGAAGAGATCTGTTCCGAAATCCAATGCCGCCACTATTTCCGGACACGAGTAGATTCTGACGGCGAGGTCGCTACTAGATCCAAGTCGTGGCACCGTGGTGACTGGGGCAGATGCCTCGTACAATGGGTCGAGCCGGTTTCGGAATAATCCCGCATGCTTCCTACCAGACCGGAATCTGACGAAGTTGTAAGCATACCGCATGAACTGGTATTAGACGAAGAGCAATCTCACCGAAATCCGCGCTTGCTTCGAGAACGAAGTATATGTGTCGAAGGTGGTGCTCGAGTGACCTCGCACAGGTCTAGGAGTAACCAAGTTGAAAGTTGAGGCCCAAACCAAGAAGCTGCAGTATTTCCTCCCTAAAGCTTATTGGGCTATAAGTGGAGGGTACTTAGGCATGTCAACTTACGAGCTTCAACCAGCCTTCAAATTCTGAAACAACAACTTGCTGGCTTTCAGCTCAGAATCAGGGCTAGGAAACGAGTGTTTGCTTGACCATGTTGTCAAACCTTTGCTCAAATCAATGTAAGAGCCACAAATGGATAGAGCTCGCCGGAGGGGGATCACTATAGACCCTAGCCTTTGCACCTCCTAATTTATAAATTTCATGAAAGAGATATGGGCCTTTTGGCGGGGGGGGGGGGGGGTGGGCGGGGGGGGGGAGGGGGGGGGGGGGGGGGCGGGGGGGGGGCAGGGGGGGGAGGGGCGGGGGGGGGGGGAGAGGATTTGGCGCGATTACAAAAACTTCTCAGCGATCCCTCTGCTGGAAAGTACCTAATTTTATAGAAAATTGCGGAATTTTTTCGCGCTTGACCCCTGCGCCTGGCCCCCCTCCCCCCCCCCCCTCCCCCACACACCCTTTAATATGTCCACCGGCACCCAAAAGCTTAAGGGAGAACCGTTACTTTTTTTTCTACTGGGAGATGCCCAAATCAAGAAATAAACCGGATTCTGTCATCCTCTCTATGATTTTCTACAAAGTTGGACGATGGGTCATTTTGGTTAGAAGTTGCCCCCCCCCCCCCTCCCGCCCCCTGCCTGCCCCCTTATGCATAAAATTGGATTCAATTCTCCTATGCGATCGCAAGTTTCATCGCTGGAATCGTGTTGGGTCCTAGGAAGCCTAAAAACAGAGTTCGACTTGGAGCTCCACTGCGGCTTTGAGCAGCTCATGGCGCGCAAATTATCTTAACACGTTATAGTTAAGTAATCAAAAAATATTGATGGCTGCTACCTTGCTTGCCACTGCTAGGGAAGATCGAAGACCCAGTACTTGGAAAAAGTACTGAATCCCCTCTTGCTCGGTGGAATCGTAGTAGATGCCGCGGCCTAAAATTTTCGCGCTGCAACTATCATAAGGCCTATCTGAAGCATGGCTACCCACCAGTCAATTTGGGCCATTTTCTTAGGCCATTTTGGATCCACAGGTTGGCAAAACTGTGTTTTCTTCATTTCAATTCTGAGTCGAATTGGTCGACCGAACTTATGTAAAAACATAAAAAACCATTTTCTTGCAAACCAAAAGTGCCCCCCTTTTTTGTCCATTGTTTGGTGGGCCTGAATGGGGCTTGGGACAATTTTCATTCCGAACGTTTTGGAGCAATTGATAAAGTCCCAGAGCTGATATATCACATATCAATATTCAAGCTACATAAAATGGTTTTAGAGCGGAAAGGATTTGATCCCAAGCCCCTCCAAGTCCCTCCGTTCAGCCATCCCCCGTATAGGGGTTTCGGCTGTGGTGCAGCCCCCCCCGCCCCCCTGGCCCTGCCCCAGCCCCGTGCCCCCCCACCCTCGACGACTAGGAAACAGCAGGGCAGGGGCGGGGGGGGGGGGGGGGGGGGGGGTGGGGGGGGGGGACTTCCGGGCCCCCGGGCCAAATTCTGGTTCCACCATTTTTTCGATGTCTCAGTGAAAGCAAAAGCAAACGTGAAGCAATTTCCGGAGGCTTACATCGTTCTCTGCCTCCTGCATGGCATGTGGAGAAGAGAGCTCCAAGAGGTCTGGCCCAAGGCAACGCAGGAAAGAAGGAGTGCCTAAGTAAGCTGCTAAAATAGAACACTAGAGCTTCCAACCCGCACCACCCCGCCCCCCCGCCCCCATACACCACACATCACGCACACACAAACAACAAGTGGTCAAAGCACTAGTTATCATTGGCAAATTAATAAAGTTTCACGTGAACAATGGCATGCAGGTGAGCCAGGTGGATTCAATAAATCAGACAAAAGCTGCTTGTTTGAGCTGGCTGTACAATGCGGACACTTTAGGTGAAGTATTGGGGGATCATATACGGATAACAAGGGTAATCGAAGGTCTTTTTGAATGAAGCGAAGCGTTAGCTTCCGATGGTGTTGGAGCTAGTGTTGCTATGGTGGTCATGATCTGCGGTTACAGAGGACGACCTCCAAAGCCACTCTAGATGAGCGGGGTCGAGAGCCACTATTGGTTCGGCAATGCATGCCGAGGTCGCATCGGCCGCAAGGCTGACAGCCTCTTTAGCATTAAACCCAGTCCGAACGCACGTATATTTTTGATAAAGGGAACGCATGCACCGTGATCCACTGACAGTGGGGGCCCAACATCCACTCCATGGATGAGAATGCTGGGGGCTAGAGTGCTTCAGCTTATCGGGGCTTAGTGCAAGAGGTACCAAGGAGGCCTCATCGCAAGACGCAAACACAGATATGAAACCATCAGGTCTTCATGTTTAAAGGCTTGGTAGAGAGAAGTCGCAATGCAATGATTGGAATTTGATTGTTACACTGATTTCTTCAGCCAACTCTCACCGGGCTGCTCACGCGCCTCCAATAATCCGTCCCCACCGTGCAATACTTTTCAAAGTCCCAGTTTAAGACATGCCCTAGGTCCCTTTGTTGTAGTATTACATGGGTCTGTCCACTCTCGATCAGAGTACAGCGACTCCTTAGCTTTAAGGCTCGCAGACTCGGATTGGCTCAATATTACTCGGGATTGATTATTTTGGTTTGATCACTTTGTCTTTTACTCTAAGATTGATTAGAGGTTAAAGTTACAGTTGAAGTTGAGAAAAGAATCACCGCTGGAGATAGTATGAAGACATGTCTATATCTTAACGAATATTTCCTCGAACTAATGTAACAATGATCATGGCCGACTATCATAAAAAACGACTATGTGAGCCTTTTTAATACCTTGTGAAGCCAGAATTACTGCCCAGGCCGGGCCTGGTTTTCGACTTTTGAGTGTCAATGTTTCCATCATAGGTGACACCGGCTGACTTCCAAGTTCTTACCTGCACTAATATATCAACTTCAATGTGACTATGCCCGCTTCCATACCAAATCCATATATGAGTTAGAAGGTAGGGTCGATTACTTCTGGCCCATTGTTTCGAATTTCGATTTGTCTAGTTGGGGTGAGCTGGTGCCTCCTTTTTCGTACCGGTATTCAAATAATAGCCACTAAGGTAGAATATGCTAGAGGGTTTTTCAACCTAGTGACCCTACAATAGGAATTGCGGTTTCTAGCTAGTGCGAAGGCTTCCGAGAACATGAGATACCGGTATGTGCCCGTTTTTAGCATTTTTGGGGGCAGAAATATGCCATAATCTGCCTTTTCTAGTCTGTATTCCAATACGGACTTTCAATTTCTGGCCAGCGTTTTGGTACCGTAATATGTGTTCTAAATCGAGAATAAAATTTTGGTTCAGAAAAAAGTGTAAAAAGAGTAACTTTTGTTTCGGATTTTCGGCTTTTTTAGCCCTGTTCAGGCCAATATTTGAAGGTGTTTGGTCAACCGGGCCGGGCAAGTTTTTAGCGATACCTCACCACTCCGTTGTCAACTGACGATCTAAAAAAAAAACGGCCCGGTTGACCGAAACACCGACCTAGAGAATGCCAAAACGTGGAACCAAGATCTGGCCTAGCTACCCCCCCCGGGCAGGGGTCCTCCCTGCAGCAGGGGCATGGGGCCCTCCCCACGCGGGGGGCCCTCACAGGGGGCCCTACCTGGGTAAGCAGACTGTAACGGGCATCGGGCAAGGGCCCCTCACCTGGTAACGGGTATCATGGAAGGGGGGGAAAGGGGGTATCGGGTACCCTATATGGACAAGAAGTTCCCACCCCTCTTTCGCCGCATGATAGCGCTTTAAATTCTTCATTCTAAAACTAGACAATCTATTGATGCCATTAAACTTGACAACAACTATATTTCTGACAAGCCCACTGAAATCGCTGAATTCACTTTGCAGATTCTACAAAAACAGTCATTTTAAATACAACCACAAACGGATACTAATGCACAGAATCACTGTTTCCTTTCTTTCATCCACAACTCGATTCATGAATGATATTTTACATCTCTTGATAGACCTTTTATAGCCTCTGAACTCAATAGCGTCAAACGTAAGCATCGCAGAAACAAAAGTCCCTGGCGCTGACGCGTATCCGCTTATGAGTTCTATTTTGCTTACGCTGGCCTTATGTCCTTCCGATCCTCATCAAATTATCAAATAATATCGGGAAGATCTCTCAGTTCCCCCCTCCATGAATCATGCTATAATCACAGTCAAATAATAAAAATAAAGGCGTCCCAAACCGACGTTGCTAATTACCGGCCCATTTCTCTCACTAACTGCGACTATAAAAATCATTGCATAAGGCCTAATGCTCTACGTACTTCCCGTGTCGCTCGACTCCGCCCTCATTCACCATGACGCACTATTAAACAGGTTTTATTCCTTGGCCAGAAATATCTCTCTTATATATTTTTACCTTTAAGCTTCTCATAGAGCTCGCTCTACAATCACGAATAAACCTTTTTTCCGGCTTTCCTTTGTGACTTCACCAAAGCTTATGATTCTGCAGATCGCTACTTTATAGCGGAAGATCATGAATAAAATGAACTTTTCCACCTTTCATTTTATTATGGCTTTAAAGCTCGTTCATGCTCATACTACGGCCAATCATGATCAACGGTAAACTTTCCAATGAATTCAATGTGTATTCAGGCGTAGGCACAGGTTGTCCTTGGGATCTCACTCTCTTTATTATCTTAATGGAACCGTTTGCAGAGCATCAGAAGTAACAGCGGATAATTACATGGGATTGACATTCCCAAAATACTCCCACCCCCCCCCAAACCAATACAGATTCTGTCTCTGTCAAATTCTCAGGTTATGCTGATGACTCTACTATCTTCACCTCTGACCATTTCAAGCATGTTACGCTTAATAACATTTTCCATCTTTTCCATCAAGCATCAGGTGAAAAACTCAATCTCAACAAGTGCATCATTCTGCTCATAGGTGATTCCCAACAATCATATCCAACACCTTAAGGATTATTATCCCAATACTCACCTATTAAAACTCAGTGCATCACTGCACCATTTATCTAGGAATCTCCTATTCAGACCCATTCTTTCTGGAATTCCATTCCTCTAGCGAATTCCAGAATAAATCTCTTCGTTTAAAACTTTTGAACCTTTCTACCTTTTGGCAGAGGCTGCACAGCTCAATCTTATGCCGTCTTTCCCTGCATATGGTATACACTCTAGGCCACTCCAACCTCCCTTCTTCTCATGATTGTAATGCTGCAAAATCACCTCTCTTTACCAGTAATTTTGTTTCTCAACAATCATGACAGTATCCCCGATAAATTTGGTTTCAGAATGCTATAGAATCTCTCTTAATTCTGCTGCAACTCCACCCTAAATATGGAGGTTTAGTCTTATTAATGATCCGAAATACCTGGATGTTATCAGGTTCATGCATTTGGGTTAAAATCATATCCGTCGCCCCAAACTCTTCAACATTTCATATTCTTCGCACTCTCTGTAATGTCCTTACGCCATCCTTGGAAACCTAGGCCTATACGGTCTTCTTTGCAACAATCCCCATCATTCAAAAACAAAATTAACCATTCAAACCTTATTAAAAGCTTGCATGCCCTCATCGCTCGTACTTCCCGATTAATAAACTTCTCACAACCACTCATTTGCCCCCCTTATCCTCGCGGAACCATTATTCTTCAAGCCCCGAAACTTCAACTCTGAAAATTCAGGTTATAGTGCTAATTCTGGAAAATATTGCTTACGCTGGCCTCACTAAGGTCCAACATGTTTGGGACAACCAACACGCAATCCTTTATTACCACTTAGCAGATTGGATTACTCCGTGCTTCCACTTGAAACTTCAGAGAAAACAAACGTATGCTTCTTATTCGTCTGCTATCCGTAATAACCCCTCATGATTCATGCTTTAGGTTCCAGCTAACCATCACAATTACATCCAACACAGATATTTTCGACGCCCTGGCTTCCAGATTATGGGGCTGGGAAAACATCGATTCGCTAGATACCCTCACTACTCTCAAGCTCTATCAATGGCAGCCTTCCCCCATCACCCCCTAAGGTTTTATCCATCAATGGAATGATATTCTTCTAGATGAACATAGACAACTCACTCACAATTGGTTTAAATTTATCTGGAAACTTTTATCCCCTCGGAAAATGAAAGACATGCTTTATTCCTTACTCAATAACTCCCTACCGTACACTTATTTGCAAAGTAACACACTCAAGCCAATCACCTTTGCCCTAAGCTTGCTCACAGTCCTCTGACGAAACTATCCACACGAATCCTATGTTGAATGCCCATATGCCAATCCCTCTGGAAATGGGCTTGCTCAGTTTACACCCGTTGGAAACCCACGCTAGATTCTCTAATTTCACATTCCAATTATGGATCCATAAACTGCCTGTCCAATCTGACACCTTGAATGGATTTTTGGTCGCATTCCTGTCTTCAAAACCCTTTGGCTTGCTCGCTGTTCAAACTTTTATTCTGATACGACATTTTCTTTCAATGAATTATGCTCTCGTTGCATATCTCAATGGCTCTCATCAGCCTTAATTATGGCCAAAGAATATGGCCACAGAAATGTTTGCCCCAATATTATAGATTCACCACCTTCGTCCACTCCATCACCTGGAATGGCCCTTCCTTTAAAACGCACCTATGTCTTTCCCATGCTCAGGCCAATCTTCATGCCTGTAGCAAGTTTTTTACAGCTTTATAGCAACGCTTTCTTTAGTTGCTTTGGTACTCAGTAATCCTCGATAACACCCTCTATCAAGGGGGTAAGTTTTGTCGTCATATACACTGCTGAGTACGCATCGCCCTTTAACCTCTATCTCCTGGTAGCCCTCATCAAAAACTGCTCTATCGGTTATGGGCAGTCGCCGGGATATCTTGGTTGCACTCGACAACACTCCCCTGCTCTATCGGGCAGTCTCGCCGATGTACTGCCAAAGTACCACCTTAGAGCCCTGGTTTTTAAGGTAGCTAGGCGGCCCTCGACCCCATTGCTATTTTGGTCAGCTCGCCGATGTACTGCCAGTACCACCTTGTTTTCAGCTTTCTATCTTTTATTGTTACGTCCTCCGTCTAACGTTCTACGACTGGCTAGAGTTCTTCCTGCCAAGTCCTTTGACCCAGGCCAGCTAGGGGGCTACGTACCGGCACCGCCCGGCATTGCCCTAGTGCTATTCTCTCCCTAGTCCTGCCATCTAGATCTGGTTTGCAGGACTGCTTAGCTTGCAGCCCTCGACGCCACTGCCCCTAATTAGGGGGCAGCGTCGCCGATGTACTGCTAAGTAAACCGGCCAGACTTTTCAGTTGTTTTCACTGTCTTCTTCTCATTGTAACAATATTTCTTCGATAGCGCTTTGCCCAGTTTTCTTTGCCTACCGAAATTCAGACTCCCACTTTCACTTTGCGCCTTCAACTGCCAGCTAGCTGAACACTGGGCCATTGATCTCGGGTTTATTTGATGCGCTCTTTCTGATTGCGAGGACCTCAAGGATGAGTGGGTCAGACGATAATAAGGCTTGCTGCAAGCATGGCCCCGGCTACTCCAGCCCAATGGTGCGTTCTCAAGCAAGGGGGGGTTGCATGAATCGATGGCACGTGATGCTAATCCATTACCCTCATACAATCGATGCTGGGACCGATTGCATGGCTTCAGCCTCGTGGCCTGTCCCCTTATTAAGCTGCAATAGAACGGCGCGTTGGATTATTACACCGATCAATCTCCATTGGGATGATATCCGATACCCGCCTGGCCTCGTACACCACCCGACCACGTCATCGGCTGCGGAATTCGACCATCCTCTTGTACCATCGTCCTCTTCCATCGGCTTCAGGATTCAATCACCCTCTTCCATCACCGGCCTCTGTCCTGTTAAGCCTGGTCAAGCAAGCGAGGAAATTGTATGATACAACCTGGCTGGTACTGAAGCTGTCCGCGTCATACCTTGCCCTCCTAGTCGAAAGTTCCCCCTATTTTCAGAGCACTGTGCGGGAGCCGTTGGGGTGTGTCTGTTGAGCGGTTGGCAATTCCTTTGTCCCTGGGCGAGCATGAATCGAATGATCATCGGAACACGGCCCGATTATCACCGATAACCAGCGGCCGTTTTGTCGTGGGCGGGTGGTGAAGGGTTTGGGGACTCAGTTTTGTTTTACTTAAGCTGAAGATCCCAAGCCCTAGCGTTACTGGTCGTTTCCAGCCATCACCGACCAGCCTCCCTAACAGACAGCAGGAGTGACGAAAAGTTGCAGCCTCCCATGGCCCCATTCACTGGGCTTATCTGATCTGGCATGACATATTATATATATTTATATAATATATATAGTTTATATCATCTCTCCCCCCTTCCTCCTCAACCTGGAAAGAATCACCACGGCCTCCAGATTTTCGTTTCATAGAGACCTGACTGGCCAACGCTAGAATAATTTCAGACACCAATCACCTTTTCATGAGTCCCTCTGATCATTTTAACTACTAACAGGACGCATTTGAGAATGGAGCCAGGGAGAAGCTGCTGTATGTGCCCTGTATTGTGCCAGATGCTAGCCGCCTGACTACCTGACCACCATTGAACGGCGGACCCAGAGAGCAAAACATACTGCCAGGTGGGTGGTGGGATAATAATAATAATAATAATAATAATAATAATAATAATAACTACTTACTACTACTACTACTACTACTACTACTACTAATAATAATAGTAATAATAATAATAATAATAATAATAATAATAATAATATAATAATAATAATGATAAGAATAATAACAATAATAATAATAATTATTGTCATGATAATAATTGTGACAAAGCATTTCAGCCAAGTAGGCTTGGTTGGTTTGATAACATGGTCTATCAACCTTCAGGCTTCTCAATGTCCGCGGGCATAGTGAACATGGGTGATGAGTGGTATTCAGGGCTTTTCCTCAGTTATGTACAGCAATCGCTAGTTTTGACCCAGTTTTGGAGAAATTATCGTTATACATGTTTTTGTTGTTGCCCTAAATGGCCCGTAACAGCTGGAAAACGCTTTACAAACTTTTCAATGCATTAAAAAGCTGGCCCTGGAGTAGGACTTCAACCTTAAAGCTTTAAAGCTTAAAGCTTAAAGCTTAAACCTTCAAGCTTAAAGCTTAAACCTTGAACCTTAAAGCTTAAACCTTAAACCTTCAAGGTAGCAAAAAGCCACTTTCAGATTTGAAAAAGAAAACTGGTGGTTTTGAAACTGGTGCCAGGTGAGATGTTGTTTTGATTACAGTAGTGACACAAAACGATGAGGCCCAAAAAGCAAATCGTATTGCCAGGTGGGCGTTGAATAATCCAAGTACATCTATAAATGATGCACCTTATTACAAGAAGCGGGATTGAGGGGGCTAGCCTGTTTGCTTGCACTTGGGCCAAGCACCAAACTGTTTCACAGTCCGTCTTAGATAATATAAATAAATAAATAAATAAATAAATAGTACGCCGTTTACAAGGTGAGAGGTTGAGGGGGCCAGCCCGTTTGCTTGCACAGGGGACAAGCATCAACTTGTTTCTCAGATAATATAAATAAATACATATTACGCCGAATTACAAGGCGTGGGTTGAGGGGGCCAGCCCGTTTTCTTGCACTGGGGCCAAGCACCAACATGTTTCTCAGATTATATAAATAAATAACTAGAACGTCTTATTACAAGGTGCAAGGTTGAGGGACCAGCCCGTTTGCTTACAGTGGGGCCAAGCACCAAATTATTCCTCAGATAATATAAATAAATAAATCGCACGCCGTATTACGAGGCTTAAGGTTGAGGGGGCCAGCCCGTTTGCTTGCACAGGGGACAAGCATCAACTTGTTTCTCAGATAATATAAATAAATACATATTACGCCGAATTACAAGGCGTGGGTTGAGGGGGCCAGCCCGTTTTCTTGCACTGGGGCCAAGCACCAACATGTTTCTCAGATTATATAAATAAATAACTAGAACGTCTTATTACAAGGTGCAAGGTTGAGGGACCAGCCCGTTTGCTTACAGTGGGGCCAAGCACCAAATTATTCCTCAGATAATATAAATAAATAAATCGCACGCCGTATTACGAGGCTTAAGGTTGAGGGGGCCAGCCCATTTGCTTGCTCTGAGGCCAAACAAGGGGGATGTACAGCATCATTCAGGAATGCATGCTCCTCATGCCCCCCCCCCCCCCCCACACACACAACCCCCCACACACACACAACTCTGACCTAACTCTGCCTGAATCCCCCTTCCGCAAACCCACAACTCTGCACACAACTCTGCCTGCCCCCCACACACACCCACACAACCCCCACACAAACCACAACTCTGACCTAACTCTGCCTGAATCCCCCCTCCACCCCCCACGCCCCCACACCCCCACACACAACCCCCCGCAAACCCACAACTCTGCACCAACTCTGCCTGCCCCCCACCCCCACCCCCACACACAACCCCCACAAAACCACAACACTGCACCAACTCTGCCTGCACACCCCACACCCCCACACCCAAAATAAAACCACAAACCCACACCAACTCTGCACCAACTCTGCCTGCCCCCTCCCCCCCCCCCCCCCCCCCCCCCCGAAACACACACACACACACAACCCCCTGGAACCCACAACTCTGCACCAACTCTGCCTGACCCCCCCCCCCCCCCCCCCCCCCCCCCCCTCCCCCCCTCCCGCCCCCCCCCCCCCCCACACAAACAAACAAACCCTTGAAAACCCACAACTCTGCACCAACTCTTCCTGCCCCACCACCACCACCACCACCACCCACACCCCACACACCCACATACCCCCCCACACACAAACCCCTGAAAACCTACAACTCTGCACCAACTCTGCCTCCCCCCCCCCCCCCCCCCCTCCACACACACACTAACCCCTGAAAAACCACAACTCTGCACAGACTCTGACTTCCCCTCCCCCTCCCCCCCCCACCCACACACCCACACCCACACCCACACACCCACACACTAACCCCTGAAAACCCACAACTCTGCACAGACTCTGACTTCCCCTCCCCCCCCCACCACCACCACCACCACCACCACACACACACACACACAAACCCCTGAAAACCCACAACTAAGCACCAACTCTGCTTGAGTCCCCACACCCCCACGCCCCCATACCCCACACACTCACACACGAACCCCCTTAAAACCACATCTCTGCACCAATCCACTGTAGGTCATCCACCGACTGCACATGCCCAACAAGGAGGATGAGCTGCACCACTCAGAATGGAATGACCCACAAAACACACAAACCAACAACCCCACCCACCTACCCCAAAACACCCGCAAACCCACAACTCTGCACCAATCCACTGCAGGTTACCACCGACTGCCCATGCCCAACAAGATGGAATGACCACAAACCCACACCAACTCTGCACCAACTCAGCCTGAATCCCCCCCTCCAGACCCCCCCACACCCCCACACCCCCCCACACACACCCCCACAACCCCACATCTCTGCACCAATCCACTGTAGGTCATCCACCGACTGCACATGCCCAACAAGGGGGATGAGTTGCACCACTCCGGATGGAATGCTTGCTCCTCATGCCATTCCGACCCTGATGCTCCCAAGCGCTCATTGCTTATCTTACCTGGCATTATTTCCTCTAGGGTGCATGGTAAGTGATGACCTGGCATTTTGTCATCTAGGGTGCATGGTAGGTGACAGCCTGGCAATATTTCCTCTAGGGTGCATGGTAAGTGAAGACCTGGCATTTTGTCATCTAGGGTGCATGGTAGGTGACAGCCTGGCAATATTTCCTCTAGGGTGCATGGTAAGTGACGACCTGGCATTTTGTCCTCTAGGGTGAATGGTAAGTGACAGCTTGGCAATATGTCCTCTAGGGTGCATGGTAAGTGACGACCTGGCATTTTGTCCTCTAGTGTGCATGGTAAGTGACAGCCTGGCAATATTTCCTCCAGGGTGCATGGTAAGTGACGACCTGGCATTTTGTCATCTTGGGTGCTTGGTAAGTGACAGCCTGGCATTATGTCCTATAGGGTGCGTGGTAAGTGACAGCCTGGCAATAAGTGACAGCCTGGCATTATGTCCTCTACCACCAGCCCGGCTCATGCCCCCAAGCTGGTGTTTCTGTGTGAGTCTGGCATTATGTCCTTTAGGGTGCACGGTAAGTGACAGCCTGGCATGATGTCCTCTAACACCAGCCCAGCCCATGCCCCCAAGCTGGTGTTTCTGTGTGAGCCTGGCACTATGTCCTCTAGGGTGCACGGTAAGTGACAGCCTGGCATGATTTCCTCTAACACCAGCCCGGCTCATGCCCCCAAGCTGGTGTTTCTGTGTGAGTCTGGAAGCAGTTTTTTTTTCCCCTGCTGGGTTTAGGGTTTTAGGGTTCAGGGTTTTACACAGCGATCGCTCGTTTTTACCCCGTTTTGGCGATCTAGGGTGCATGGCAAGTGACAGCCTGGCATTATGTCCTCTATCAACAGCCCGGCTTATGCCCCAAGCTGTTGTTTCTGTGTGAGCCTGGAAGCAGGGCTTTTTTCTCCCCGTTTTACATAGCGATCGCTAGTTTTGGCTCCGTTTTGGCGAAATTCCTTTTTTTGCTGCCCCAAATGGCCCTAACAAGCTGTAAAAGGCTACAAATAGGTATACAAAGCACCAATACGATGTCCCTGGAGGAGGGCTAAAACCATGAAGCTAGAAAAGAACCCACTTTCTGGTTTGAAAAAAAGCCCTGCCTGGAAGCATACAGCATTGACGTCTCTCTAGCGAATACCTGAGCACTTCTTTATAACTCGACTTGATTCCTGTTGACACCACCACAGATTCCCATGCACCCAAGCTGGTGTCTGTGTGTGAGAGCCTGACAGCATAACGGTAGCACTGACCGGTCTTAAACCAGCACCTGTACAGTTCTCTCTAACGTGTCCCCCTGTGTGTGTTGTTGCAGCTATTGACACCGCCACAGGCCCTTGTGTACCCAAGATGGTGTCTGTGTGTGAGCGTGCGTGAGTGTGTGTGTGTGTGCGAGTGGTGTGTGTGTTTGTAAGCCTGGAAGCACCAGCATACAGCATCGCCCTCTTTATTTCGAACACCCGAACAATTATAAGAACGCTCCTGTGTGATTGCAGCTGTTGACACCGCCACAGGCCCCCGTGCACCCAAGCTGGTGTGTGTGTGAGCGTGCGAGTCTGTGTGTGTGTGTGTGTGTGTGTGTGTGTGTGGGTGGGTGTGTGGGGGGGGGGGGCCTGAAAGCATCAGCATAAAGCGTTGACCCTCTATCTTGACCCCTCTAACTTGACCCCTCTAACGTGTCCCCCCCCCCCCTGTGTGTGACTGCAGCTGTTGACACCGCCATGGACCCCCGTGCACCCAAGCTGGTGTCTGTGTGCGAGCGTTCGAGTGTGTGTGTGGGGCCTGAAAGCATCAGCATAAAGCGTTGACCCCTCTATCTTGACCCCTCTATCTTGACCCCTCTAACTTGACCCCTCTAACGTGTCCCCCCCCCCTGTGTGTGACTGCAGCTGTTGACACCGCCACAGACCCCCGTGCTCCCAAGCTGGTGTCTGTGTGTGAGCCTGAGAGCATCACTGCAGCTACCAAGGAGTTAGGTGGTCTTGGTTTCCTTCACACTAGCCACTGCTTGCCTAGTGGAAACATCATGATCTCTACCATGTGAGTTGGTTGGTTGGTTGGTTGGTTGGTTGGTTGGTCGGTTGGTTGGGACAGTTGGCGGGTTTGGTTGGTTGGTTGTGACGGTTGGCGGGTTTGTTAACTTCACACTAGCCACTGCTTGCCTAGTAGAAACATCATGATCTTAAATCATGTGAGTTGGTTGGTTGGTTAATTGGTTGGTTGGTTGGTTGGTTGGTTTGGACGGTTGGTTGGTTGGTGGGTTCGTAGAGATGTTTTCCATTTTTCAATGCCAAACCCTCACTTAATGATTTCACTGCCTTCTTCCTCCAGGGGCAAAGGTGGTGCCCCCTCTCCCCCCCCTCCCCCACCCACCCACCCTACACACACACAGACACACACACACAGACACCTTCCACCCATATATATTTACGCAGCCTACTCCAATGTGCTTCACAAACACCTCTTAACCCCACCCCCCCACACCACACACCACACGCCCCACACCACACACACCCACCTTCCACCACCTTCCACTCATCCAGGGCAATGGTGGTGCTACTTCCCCCCCCCCCCCCCCCTCCCCCCCCCCCCCCACCCCCCCACCCACCCACCCACCCCCCCACACACACACCATCCACCAAATCCATTCACGAAGCCTACTCCCAACTTGCCACACAAACACCCCCTACCCGCACCCCACCCCATCCCCCTCACTACACCACCCACCTCCCACCCCCCTTCCACTACTACAGGTTCAGGGTAATGGTGGTGCACCCCACCCCCCACCCCCACCCACCTACACCCATCCACACCCACCAACACAAACACACACACACTCACACACACACACACATTCACGAAGCCTACTCCGAGCCTGCCACACAAACATCCCACCACACCACACCACACCACACCACACCACATCCCACCACATCCCACCACACCACACCACACCACACCACACCACACCACACCACACCACACCACACCACACACCGCACACACCGCACACACCACACACACACACCTTTCCACCCACCTCCTCTCCTCCAGGGGCAAGGATGCTGGGGCTGGCGCTGGTAACTGGGTGCTGTTGGATCAAGACCTGAAGGTACGCACATGTGAGGGTAGGGGGTGACTGTATGTGTGTGTGTGTGTGTGGGGGGGGGGGGGAGTGGGGGGCACCATCATTGTCCTGGAGGGGTGGAAGGTGTGTGGGAGTGGGTGTGTGGGTGGGTGGGGAGTGGGTGGCACCATCATTGTCCTGGAGGAGTGGAACGTTGCTGGGTGGGTGGTGGGTGGGTGGGGAGTGGGTGGCACCATCATTGTCCTGGAGGAGTGGAACGTTGCTGGGTGGGTGGGTGGGTGGGGAGTGGGTGGCACAACTATTGACCAGGGTGCTGGTGCTGGTGCTGGCGCTGGTAACTGGGTGCTGTTGGATCAAGACCTGCAGGTGCGTTAATAATACATATTTGTATTTTGTACATCATCAGATATCATATATATATATCAGACCTCTCTCATATATATATATATATATATATATATATATATATATATATATATATATATATATATATATATATATATAATATATAGAGAGGTCTGATATAGGTATACCTGATATAGCCTGATATAGGTATAGGAGCCTGATATAGGTATACCATATATAGAGGTCTGATATATATGCATATATATATATATATATATATATATATATATATATATATATATATATGCATATATATTTTATGAATAAATACATATATGGTGCGAGGTGCGAGGTTTTGAGGGGCTCAGCCCGTTTGCTTGCATAGGGGCTAACCACCAGTGAAGGTTTCATGATAAGCATTCCGATGCAGTAGAATGCTTTGGACTTGACCCAGTAGCAGGCGAATGGAGCTAGCTGGGAGCTGCCATGTGTGGCAGGGTCATGGGCAGATGATACGACCATGGTAGTGCGGTATAGAGGCAAAGTCAACTTTCTCCAAGTTTAGGTTTTAGGGTTTAGGGGTTAGGGTTTAGGTAAACTTGGACCCAAAATAACTGGGAATGTTGGTTGAAACACAAATAACATTTTGGAACATTTTGTCCGAATTCTTTTGTCGAAAGGGCCATGGTGGGCAAACAATGCAAAAGCTACCAACCTGCGCTGTCAAGGGGTTTAGGGTTTAGGGCTTGGGTAAACCCTATTGGATGGATTGATTGGATTTAACACATTATTTTGAGTGGATTGAATGGAGTGGGAAGTTGGAGTGGGTTTAGGGTTCTGGGTTTAGGGTTCCTGATGATGGATCGGATTGTGAGGATGGATTTGGGGTCTGGATTGGATTTGGGGTCTGGATTGGATTTGGGGTCTGGATTGGATTTGGGGTCTGGATTGGATTTGGGGTTTGGATTGGGGGGATGAGTGGATCCTTAGGAATATGTAGTGAGAGTTAGGCTGGGATGGGTTGGTTTTTCTTTTGACGGCGCAGGTTGGTGGCTTTTGCACTGTTTTACCATCACGGTTTAGGTTTAGCGTTTACCCAAGCCCTAAACCCTAAACCCCTTGACAGCGCAGGTTGGTAGCTTTTGCATTGTTTGCACATAGTCAGATCATCAGGGTCTAGGGTTTAGGGTTTAAAGGGCTTGGGTAAATCCACTCCAATCTCCCACTGAATCACACTCCATCCTCAAGAACCCTAAACCCTAAACCCTTAACCCACTCCAATCTCCCACTGAATCACACTCCAGGTGAAAGGGTCATGGGCTGAGGAGAGTGCACCGTATGGGTATGACTCCACCCTCCCATTCCACTCCATCCTCAAGAACCCTAAACCCTAAACCCTAAACCCACTCCAATCTCCCACTGAATCACACCCCAGGTGAAAGGGTCATGGGCTGAGGAGAGTGCACCGTATGGGTATGACTTCTGGTACCAGCCACGCTTGAATGTGATGGTCAGCACGGCTTGGGGAGCGCCCTCTGCCTTCACCAAGGGCTTCAACCCAGCTGAGGTGAGTTACACACACACACAAACAGACAACTACACACACACGCACTCACTAACAGACAAGACAAACAGACACACAAGACAAACAGACGAACAGACAAACACACACACAATCACAATCACACAGACACAGACGCACACGCACACACAAAACAAAGACACACACACACACAAACAGACAACTACACACACACACACACACACACACTAACAGACAAACACAAACACACAGACAAGACAAACAGACGCACAAGACAAACAGACAAGCAGACAAACACACACACAATCACAATCACACAGACACAGACGCACACACACACACACACACAAAACAAAGACACGCACACCACACACACACACACACAACAAACACACACACAAAACAACAATCAACAACAACAAGCACTGCCATTCTTCTCCCCCCCCCACCACCACCACCACCACCATACCACATACACACACACACACACACACACAACAACAAGCACTGCCATTCTTCTCCCCCCCCCCCCCCCCCCCCCCCACACACACACACACACACACGCACACACACAACAACAACACAACAACACACAACAACAACAACAACAACACAACAACAACAACAACAACAGCAAGCACTGCCATTCTCCCCACCACCACTACCACCACCTCACACACACACACACACACCACAACTACCACTACCACTACCACTACCAAGAACAACAAGCAATACCATTCGGTTGCATCCCCCCCCCCCCCCCCCCCCCCACACACACACACACCACACACACACCACCAAACACCACCAACAAGCACTGCCATTCTTCTTCCCCCACCCCACCTACCCACCCCAACAACACCACCACACCACCACCACCACCACCACCAATCACCAACAACAACAACAAGCACTGCCATTTCTTCTTCCCCCACCCCAACAACACCAACACCAACACCAACACCAACAAGCACTGCCATTCTGCCCCCCAACCCCACCACCCACCACCACCACCACCACCACCACCATACCCACTCACACACACACACACACACACACTCACACTCACAACAACAACAAGAACAACAACAACAACAACAACAACAACAACTCTTTCAAACAACTACAACAAAAGAAAAGAACAGGGAAAACAAAACAACAAGCACTGCCATTCTTCTTCTCCCCCCCCCCCCCCCCCCCACACCCACACCCACACCCACACTTACACACACACACTCACACAAACTTACACGCACCACCACCACCACACCACCACCACCACCACCAAGTACTGCCATTCTTCTTCCCACCACCCACTCACCCACCCACCCCAACAACACCAACACCAACAAGCACTGCCATTCTGTTGCAGGTGGCTGAGCTCTACAGGGACACCATTCACTTCTGGGATTGGAAGGAGCGCAAGATATTGCCCCCCTTACCCCCCCCCCCCCCCCCCACACACACACACCACCACCAACAACAAGCACTATCATTCTTCTTCCCCCCCCCCACCCCACCCCAACAACACCAACAACACCAACAACACAACAACCACTGCCATTCTTCTTCCCCCCCCCCCCACCCCCCCCACACACACACACCACCACACCCACACACCACCAACACCAACACAACACCACGGCCAACACCAACAAGCACTTCAATTGGGTTGCAGGTGGCTGAGCTCTACCGGCGGTACCATTCACTTCTGGGATTGGAAGGAGCCGAAGATGCCTCTCCCCCCACCCCCCCCCCCCCACCCCACCCACACCACACCCACCCACCCACCACCACCACCACCACCACCCACCCACTCACCACCACCATCACCACCACCACCAAGCCATTTCGGTTGCCATTCGGTTGCCAGAGGTGGAGATGGGCGAATATGGTCTGATTTCCCTAGACACATACTACCATGTTTAGCAATCTATCGAATTCCAATCAGACACCGATAAGGTAGTAGTTGTAAATACAACCTAGCCTGACACCCCCAGGTGGCTGAGCTCTACCATTCACTTCTGGGATTGGAAGGAGCGGAAGTTGCTGCCCCCCCCCCCCACCCCCACCCACCCACACACACCACCACCACAACCACAACCACCACCACCACAACCACCACGAACAAGCACTGCCATTCTTCTTCCCCCCCACCCCCCCCACCCCAACACCAAAACAACAAGAACTGCCACCCCCAGGTGGCTGAGCTCTACAGTGACACCATTCACTTTTGGGACTGGAAGGAGCGCAAGATGCTGCAGGAGGTCAAGCTGGGTGAGGATGGTCTGATCCACCTAGAGACCCCCCCCCCCCCACACACACACACATCCACACACACCCACACACACACACACATACACACACACCCAGGTGGCTGAGCTCTATGGTGACACCATTCACTTTGGGGAGTGGAAGGAGCACAAGATGCTGCAGGAGGTCAAGCTGGGTGAGGATGGTCTGATCCCCCTAGAGACCCCACCCACACACACACATCCACACCCACCCACACCCACCCACACCCACCCACCCCAGGTGGCTGAGCTCTACGGTGACACCATTCACTTTTGGGACTGGAAGGAGCGCAAGATGCTGCAGGAGATCAAGCTGGGTGAGGATGGTCTGATCCCCCTAGAGACACGCTTTCTTCATGAGCCCACGGCACCACATGGCTTCGTGGGAGCAGCTCTCTCCTCGAACATCATCCACTTCACGAAGGGGGTGAGTGTGTGTATGTGTGAGTGCGTGTGTGTGTGGGAGTGTATGTGTGTGTATGTGAGTGTATGTGTGTGAGTGTGTGTGCATGTGTATCTATAATAAAGCAAGCTGAGTGAGGATGGTCTGATCCCCCTAAATACACACTTTCAATATGAACCCACACCACCACATGGCTCCGTGGGAGCGGCGCTCACCTTGAACATCACCCACTTCACAAAGGAAGTGAGTGTTTGGGTGTGAGTGTGTGTGTGAGTGTGTGAGTGTGTGTGTGTGAGCGTGTGGGAGTGTGTGTGGGGGATTGTATGTATGGGAGTGTATGTGTGAGAATGTGTGTGTGCATGTGTGTATGTGTGTGTGGTGTGTGTGTGAGAGTTTATGGGTGTGTGTGAGAGAGAGTGTGTGTGTGTGTGTAAGTGTGTAAGTGTGCGAGAGTGTTTGTGGCTAAACATTAAAATAAATAAAAAATGGTTTTCAGGCAGATGGCAAAATTAATTAACAATTTACAGACTGGGTTGCAGGCGGATGGCAAAGCATATAAAATAAATTAAAAAATAACCTGAATGATCAAATTAATCAAAAATTAACAAATTGGTTTGCAGGTGGATTGCAGAACATATACAATTAATTACAAATTAAATTGAATAAACCAATTAATGAAAAAGAATAATTCGATTTGCAGGCGGATGGCGAAACATGGGAGACCAATGTGTTGACGTGAAGCATCCCTGGACCAAAGTAGAAATTCACAACAAACTGACATTACAAAACATAGAACATAAAAAAACTCATGATTAGGAAACTGGTTTGCAGGCGGATGGCAAAACAGGGGAGACCAATGTGCTGACGTGAAGCAACCCTTGACCAAAGTAGAAATTCATAAAAAAACATGGCAAAACATTTCAATATAATTAATATCAACAAATTTATACAAAATTGGTTTGCAGGCGGATGTCAAAATACATGAACAAATGACAAACTGGTTTGCAGGCGGACGGCAACATATACGACGCACAAAAAAAACTAAATTAACCAATTAATTAAAATCGGCGAATTGGTTTGCAGGCGGACGGCAACATATACAACGCATACAAAAAAACTGAATTAACCAAATAATTAAAATCGACGAATTGGTTTGCAGGCGGACGGCAAAACATGGGAGACCAATGTTGTCTTGAAGCAATCCTGGACCAAAGTAGAAATTCATTAAAATATAAATTGCTTACAAATGAACAAACTGGTTTCAGGCTATTGGCAAACCATTTGGAATGAATTGAAAATTAAAACATTAATAACAAAATTAACAAATTGGTTTGCAGGCAGATGGCAATCCATTTCAAATTAATTGAAACTTAACAAATTAATTAACAAGTAACAAATCGGTTTGCAGGCAGATGGCAAAACATGGGAGGCCAAGGTTGTGGTGAAGCAACCCTGGACCAAAGTATAAATTCATAAAACAAAAACATGGCAACACGTTTAAATACAATTAAAATTCAAGTTAAAATTGACAATTTTAAAAAGTGGTTTGCGGGCGGATGGCAAATTTAAAATTAATTGAAACTTAACAAATTAATTAAACAATAACAAATTTGTTTGCAGCCGGATGGCAAAACATGGGAGGCCAAGGTTGTGGTGAAGCAACCCTGGACCTAAGTATAAATTCATAAACAAAAACATCGAAAAACATTTAAATTTAAATTTAAATTTAAATTTAAAATTGACAAATTAAAAAAGTGTTTTGCAGGCGGATGGCAAAGTAAATGAACAAACAACAAACTGGTTTGCAGCCGGATGGCAAAACATGGGAGGCCTAGGTTGTGGTGAAGCAACGCTGGACCAAAGTAGAAATTCATTAAAAGTTAACATGGCATAGCATTTACAATTAATTGAAAATTAACAGCAAATTAATTTAAAAACAATTAAAACTTAACAAACTGGTTTGCGGGTGGATGGCAAAACATTTAAAACTAATTGAAAATTACCGAATTAATTAAAAACAATAACAAATTGGTTTGCAGGCGGATGGCAAAACATATAAAATTAGTTACATATGAACAAAACCTGAATTAACCAATTAATTGATAATGAACAAATTGGTTTGCAGGCGGATGGCAAAACATTTAAAATTCATTAAAAATGACAAATTTGGTTTGCAGGGGATGGCAAAACATTTAAAATTAATTACAAATGGACAAATTGGTTTGCAGGTGGATGGCAAAACATGGGAGACCAAGGTGGTGGTGGAGCAACCCTGGACGAAAGTTGAAATAAATAACAAATGAACATGGCAAAAGCTTTAAAAATAATTAAAATTGACGAATTTAAAAGAGTGTTTTCCATGCGGATGACAAAATTAAAATTAATTAACAAATAATAAACTGGTTTGCAGGCGGATGGCAGAACATGGGGGACCAAGGTTGTGGTGACGCAACCCTGGACCAAAGTATAATTCATTAAAAATTGTCATTGCAAAACATTACAAAATAATCAAAATTTAACAAATTGGTTTGCAGGCAGCTGGCAAAATTAATTAAAACTTCCAATTTGCTAGCAGGCGGATGGCAAAACACATAATATTAATTAAAACTGAGCCTGAATTTACAGATAATTAACAATTAATAAATTGGTTTGCAGGCGGATGGCAAAACATGGGAGACCAAGGTGGTGGTGAAGCAACCCTGGACCAAATTAGAAATTCATAACAAATGAACATGGCAGAACATTGAAAAATGATTTAATTGACAAATTAAAAAAGTGGTTTGCAGGCAGATATCAAATTAATTAACAATGATCAAACTGGTTTGCAGGCGGATGGAAAAACATTAAAAATTAATTAACATATAATAAATTGGTTTGCAGGCGGATGGCAAAACATGGGAGACCAAGGTGGTGGTGAAGCAACCCTGGACCAATGTAGAAGGCTGGATGCTGCCTGCTGTCCCCCCCCTGGTTGTCGACATCCTGGTCTCCATGGATGACAAGTACCTCTACTACTCAAACTGGCTGAGAGGTAAGAAGCACCCCTCCACCCCCTCCACACACACATACACACACCCACATACACACACACCCACACATCACCCACACATACACACCACGCACATACACACACACACACACGCACACACACACACACACGCACATACATATACACACACACGCGCACCACACATGCACACACACATGCACACACACAACCCCCCCCCCCCCCCCACACACACACACACCGCACATGCACACACACACAACCCCCACCCCCCCACCCCCCACCCCACCTCCACACACCCACACACAACCAAACATGCACACACACAACACCCCCTCCACCCCCCCACCCCCCCACCCAACCCCCAACCCCTCCACCCCACACACACACCCCACACCCCCACAATTGGCCCACCCCACCCCACCCAAATGCCCCCCCCCCTCCCCCCCCACCACATGCCCCCAACACACACACACCCCAAACACACACCACACACACACCAACCACACACAGTCTACGATTACACACACCCTCCACCCACACACACACACACGACACACACACACACACACACCACACTCCACCACCATGCGGCCTACACCACACAGCCCCCCCACACATACCCACACTGCACACAACAAATCCCCCCCCCCCCGCCCCCCCCCCCCCCCCCCAACATGCCCCCCCAACCACCATCCCCCCCCCCCCACACCCAACACACACCCACTCCACACACAAACACAACACAACACACACCCCAAACACACAACAAACACACACACAACACACACGCACATACACACACACTCACACTCACACACACACACACACACACACACCACACACACACATACACACACACTCACGCACTACACACACACACACTCCACCCCACACACCCCACACATGCACCCCCCCACCTCCCAGACCCCCCACCCCACACAGCCCCCCCCCCACACACACACCACACATGCACACAACACACAATTCATCCCCCCCCCCACAACCACACACACACCGCCACCCCCCCACCCCACCCCCAACACACACACACACAACACACACACCCAACACACACATATCCCCCCCCCCACCACCCACACAACACCACACCCCAAACACACCAACCCACAACACACATTCATACACATTACACAACACACCCCAACCCCAACCCCAACACACACACACCCCTACACACACACAACACACACACCTGGTTGTCAACATCCAGGTCTCCATCTGCCAGTATGACATTCACCGACTCTGCCAGCACCCAACCCAATTTAAAACGAATCATAATATCAAAAAAATCTCTCCCCCCCCCCTACGTGACGTCTATCAGTTTGCCATCACTGACCTTGCTAACACCCACCCCCTGTAGCGAATACCTAATCATTTTTTTTTAATGATGACTTTTGATTTAGTTGAATATAAAAAAATAAACATAAAAATAAATATAATATAATAATAATATTATTAATAATATATATTGTTTACCCCCCACCCCTAGGCGACATCTGCCAGTACGACATCACTGACTCTGCTAACACCCACGCCTTCACAGTCAGAATTAAAAAACAAAATATATAATTCAATTCCCCCCCCCCCATCCACCCCACCCCCCCACCCCTCGGCGAAAAAAAAGCAAAATATATAATTCAATTGTCGCCCCCCACCCCCCCCCCCTAGGCGACATCTGCCAGTACGACATTACCAACCTGCAACCCCCACACCCCTTCAAACAAATCAGAATTAAAAAGCAACTATACATAATTCAATTGGTTCGCCACCCCACCCACCCTACCAACCCCACCCCCCTAGGCGACATCTGCCAGTACGACATCACCAACCCTGCAAACACCACCCCCCTTCAAGCAAATACTTCATAATTAATGGAAATAAAAGTAACGATTTTCCCTTTAATATATGTATAATTAAATTGTCCCCCCCCCCCCCCCCCCCCTAGGCGACATCTGCCAGTGCGACATCACCGACCCTGCCACCACCCTGTGAGCAAATAGGTCATGCTAGAAATACGATATAATATCCCACACACCCCCACCACCCACACACCCCTAGGCGACATCTGCAGTACGACATCACCGACCCTGCCACCCCACCCCACCCACCCCACCCCCAGCGAGCAAATAGGTCATACTAGAAATACGATATGATACTCCCACCCACCACCCACCCACCCACCCTAGGTGACATCTGCCAGAACGACATCACGCAACCCTGCTAACACCCAAAACTTTAAAGAATTCATTGTCCACCCACCACCCCACCCACCCACCCCACCACCCCACCCACCTCCACCCACCCCACCCCACCCACCCACCCACCCACCACCCACCCCACCACCCCCACCCACCCACCCACCCACCCACCAACCCACCCACCCCCTAGGCGACATCTGCCAGTACGACATCACCGACCCAGCCAACCCGAAGTTTGCCGGCCGCGTCTGGTGGGCGGCCTAATCCGTAAAGGGGGCGGCCTCACGGTTATTGATGGCCTCCTGAGGACACACCAGAAGCACCAGAGATCCCTGAGGTGAGAGCTGCGCATGCTTGAGCTTGTGTAATGCGTGTGTGTGTGTGTGTGTGTGTGTGCATGTGTGTGTGTGTGTGCATGTGTGTGTGTGTGTGTGTGTGTGTGTGTGGGGGGGGGGGGGCTGTTGATTTGCTTTATTCTTAGCTTGTTCGGTTGTTTCAGGTAAGGGTGGTTTTAGACAATGGTGGATGGCCTCACTGAGGACACACCAGAAGCACCAGAGATGCCTGAGGTGATAACTTGTGAACTGTGTGTGTGTGTGGTCCTTTGTGTGTGTGTGTGTGTGTGTGCATGTTTTTATTTGTGTGTGTATGATGCATTTGTGCATGTAAATTTTGTGTGTGTGGTGTGTACATGTTTTGTGTGTGTGGTGTGCACATGTTTTGTGAATTGCTAAATGAATCAATAACAGGAGATGGATCCAATGTGTTATTTTGATAAGAATGCCTAGATTTTTGGTTTCTGACGTGGGGGCCTGGCTAATCACCCCAGATGCTTGCTGCAGTGCAGTCGGGTAAATTGTATCGGCACTACCGCGCACAGAAAGTGTATTTTGATAGGACTGCTTAGATTTTGGGTTTTTGACGTGGTGGCCTGGCTAGTCACCCCTGCAGTGCAGTCTGGTAAATTGTATCGGCGCTACCGCGCGCCGAAAGTGTATTTTGATAGGAATGCTTAGTTAGATTTGTTTGCTTTCTTTTTTTTTTTTTCCTTTTTTGATAACGGTTGCAGTTATCTGGTAAATTGGTTTTACAGGCGAAGACGGCGAGCAACCGAATCGCTGGCTGAAGCCATGTAACCAGGTTCCAAGCTCCAAACCAACATAGCACTTCAATGTTATGTAAAATCTACATTTTATAATGTACACATATAAATTATATAACTATATTATACTTAATTATATATATAACCGGGGGGGGGGGGGCAGAAAGACAGATTTTGGACCCGCACCTTCGATATGGTGTCCGATTCAGATGGGAGTTGGAATTGTGGAAGTACATAACCACAAATCCCCTGGCTGTTTTTCAAACCCAAGGCCACAAGCTGCTTGGAGGCATGATTGTATATAATTATAAATAACATCTGATTATAAAAATATTAATTCAAAAAAATATATATAACTACAAATCTCTGGCTGTTTTCAGATTCAAGGCCACAAGCTGTTGGGCGGCCCTCAGATGATCCAGCTCAGCCTAGATGGAAAGAGGCTCTACGTCACCAATTCCCTCTTCGCCGCATGGGTGAGTTCTTGTTCAGCAGTCGTAGCTGCAGCGGCAGTTGGTAGCAGTTGTGGCAGTTGGTAGCAGTTGTGGCCGTTGGTAGTTGTTGTTGCCGCAGCCTACAGATGGGAAGAGGCTCTACGTCAAAAATTTCCTCTTTCTCTCAATGGTGGGTACTGTGCAGCAGTTGACATTGTGACAGGTGTGGCTGTTGCAGTTGTGGCAGTTGTAGCTGTTGTTGCAGCAGCCTTGAGATGGGGAGAGGCTACAGTCACAAATTCCCGCTTTGCCGCATGGGTAAGTTCTTGTTCAACAGTCTTAGCTGTTGTGGCAGTTCGTAGCTCTTCTAACCATGGGTGGGGACTGGTGTACCATTGATGCAGTTGTAGCTGTCTGTACCTGTTTGTTGCTGTTTGTACCTGTTGTTGCTGTTGTACCCTGTGATTTGCTGTTTGTTTGCTTTGTTGTATGTTTTGTTGTTTGCTGTTGTACCTGTTGTTGCTGTTGTTGACCTGTTGTTGCTGTTTTGCTGTTGTACCTGTTGTTGCTCTGTACCTGTTGTTGTCCTGTTGTACCTGTTGTTGTTGCTGTTGTACCTGTTGTTGCTGTTGTACCTGTTGTTGCTGTTGTTGCTGTTGTACCGTGTTGTTGCTGTTTGTACCTGTTGTACCTGTTGTAGCTGTTGTACCTTTGTTGCTGTTTTGTACCTGTTGTTGCTGTTGTACCTGTTGTTGTTGCTGTTGTTAGCCTGTTGTATGGCTGTATGTTGTACCTGTGTTGTTGCTGTTGTACTGTGTCTGTTGCTGCTTCGACTGTACCGTTAGGTGCTGTTGTACCTGTTGTTGCTGTTGTACCTGTTGTTGCTGTTGTACCTGTTGTTGCTGTTGTACCTGTTGTACCTGTTGTTGCTGTTGTACCTGTTGTTGCTGTTGTACCTGTTGTTGCTTGTGTACCTGTTGTATGCTGTTGTAGCTGTTGTACCTAGTGTGTTTCCTGTAAATTGCCTGTTGTATGCTGTCTGTGTACCTGTGTTCTTGCTGTTGTACCTCGTTTTTGCTGTATGTACCTGTGTTGCTGTTGTTGCTGTTGTACCTGTTGTTGCTGTTGTTGCTGTTGTACCTGTTGTTGCTGTCTCGCTCCCTCTGTTGTGTCAGTGTACCTGTAGTTGAATTGCATGTTTTAAAACCTGTTTTGCTGTTGTATGTTGTTGCTGTTGGTTGCTGTTGTACCTGTTGTATGCTGTTGTTGCTGTTGTAGCTGTTGTACTGTTGTGCTGTTATACCTGTTGTTGCTGTATGTAGCTGTTTGTACCTGTTGTTGCTGTTGTACTGTTGTGTTGCGTGTCTGTTGCTGTTGTACCTGTTGTTGCTGTTGTACCTGTTGTGTGCTGTTGTACCTGTTGTTGCTGTCTGTTACCTGTTTTGCTGTTGTACCTGTTGTTGCTGTTGTACCTGTTGTTGCTGTTGTACCTGTTGTTGCTGTTGTACCCTGTGTTGTGTTGTACCTTTGGTTGTTGGCTGTTGTTGCTGTTGTTAGCCTGTTTGCTTGCTGTTGTACCTGTTTTTGTGTGTTGCTGTTATATCCTTGTTGTTGCTGTGTACCTGTTTGTTTACCTGTGTTGCGTTGTTGCTGTTGTACCTGTTGTTGCTGTTGTTGCCTGATTGTACCTGTGGTTGTGCTGTTTGTACTGTTGGTGGCTTGTGTAGCTGTGTTGCTGGTTGTTGCGGTTGTTGCCTTTGTGTAAATGCTGTCCTGTGTACCTGTTGTTGCCGGTCATTGTAGCGAGTTGTTGCTGTTTGTTGCTGTAATGTCACCTGTTGTAGCGGTTCGTTGCTGTTGTACTGTTGGTTGCTGTCCTGTGTACCTGTTGTTGCTGGTTGTGCTGTCTGTTGTACCTGTTTGTTGCTGTATGTACCTGTTGTTTGCTTGTGTACCTGTGTGTACCTGTTGACCTGTTGTGCTGTTGTACCTGTTGTTGCTGTGTTACCTGTTGTTGCTGGTTGTACCTGTTTTGTTCTGTTGTACCTGTTTGTTTGCGATTGTTGCTGTATGTACCTGTTGTTGCTGTTGTTGCTGTCTGTACCTGTTGTACCTGTTGTTGCTGGGTTGTTGCTGTAGTGTACCTGTTGTTGTCTCCCGTTGTAGCTGTTTGTTACCTGTTGTTGCTGTTATACCTGTTGTTGCTGTTGATACCTGTTGTGTAACCTGTTGTTGCTGTCTGTCTGTTGTTTCTGTTGTTGCTGTTGTTTACCTGTGTTGCTCGTTGTACCTGTTGTTGCTGTTGTACGCTGTTGTATGCTGTCCTGTACCTGTTGTACCTGTTGTTGCTGTGTTGCTGACTGTACTGTTGTTGCTGTCTGTGACCGTTGTTGCTGTTGTTTGCTGTTATGTACCTGTTGGTTTGTCTGTAGTGTACTGTTGTTGCTGTTGTACCTGTTGCTCGCTGTTGTACCTGTTGTTGACTGTTGTAACTAGTTGTTGCTGTGTTGCTGTTTATACCTGTTGTTGCTGTTTGTACCTGTTGTACCTGTATGACCTGTTGTTGCTGTTGTTGCTGTGTGTTACCTGTTGTTGCCTGTATACTGTACTTGTTGTTGCTGTTTACTCCTCGTTGTTGCTGTTGTACCTGTTGTTGCTGTTGTACCTGTTGTTGCTGTTTGTTACCTGTTGTATCTGTGTGCTGTTGTCAGCTGTTGTTGCTGTTGTTGCGGTTGTTGCGTGTTTGCTGTAATTGCTGTTCTTGTAGCTGTTGTAGCGGTTGTTGCTGTTGTTGCAAGTTGGAATCTGTGTTGTTGCTGTTGTAGCTGTCGTTGCGGTTGTAGCTGTTTGTACTGTTGTCTGTTGTATCTGTTGTTGCGGTTGTTGCTGTTGTTCGGTTGTTGCTGTAATTGCTGTTTACCTTGTTGTTGCGGTTGTAGCTGTAATTGCTTGTTGTTAGCTAGTTGTAGCTGTTGTTGCGGTTGTTTGCTGTATGTAGCTCGTTGTTTGCGGTTGTTGCTGTCTTGCTGTTGTTGCGGTTGTTGCTTGTTGTAGGCTGTTGTTAGCGGTTGTTGCCTGTGATAATTGCTGTTGTTGCTTTGTAGCTGTTTGTTGCGGTTGTTGCGTTGTGTGCTGTTGTAGCTGTTGTTTGCGGTTAGCGGTTGTAGCTGTTGTGTGTTGTGCTGTTGTTGCGGTTGTTGCGGTTGTAGCTGTTGTTGCTGTTGTTGCGGTTGTTGCTGTAATTGCTGTTGTAGCTGTTGTTGCGGTTGTTGCTGTTGTATGCGGTTGTTGCTGTTGTTAGCTGTTTGTTGCGGTTGTTGCTGTAATTGTATGTTTAGCTGTTGTTGCGGTTGTAAGCTGTTGTTGGCGGTTCGTAGCGGTTTGTTGCTGTCTTGTATCTTTTGTTGCGGTTGTTTGCTTGTTGTTGTGGTTTGTAGCTTGTTGTTGCGGTTTGCTGTAACTTGCTGTTGTAGCTGTTGTGCGTTGTTGCTGTTGTAGCTGTTGTTGCGGTTGTTGCTGTAATTGCTGTTGTAGCTGTTGTTGCGGTTGTTGCTGTTGTTGCCTGTTTAGCTTTTGAGCGGTTTTTAGCGGTTGTAAAGCTGTTGTTGCTGTCAGCGGTTGTTGGCCTGTTGTTGCGGTAAACTGTAGGGCTGAGTTGTACTGTCTGTTTGCTGTTCTTGTTGCTGGTTGTTGCTGTTAATTTGCCTTTGTAGCTGTTTTGGTTGCGGTTGTTGCTGTTGTAGGCTGTTGTTGCGGTAGTATGCTGTTGTAGGCTGTTGTTGCGGTTGTTGCTGTAATTGTTGTTGTAGCTGTTGTTGCGGTTGTTGCTGTTGTACTGCTCTGTTCTGCGGTTGTAGCTGGTTGTTGCGTGTGCTGTTATCTGTATGTTGTGCGGTTGTTGCTGTTGTTGTGGTTTTAGCTGTTGTTGCTGTTGTTTGCGGGTGTATTGCTGTTATTGCTGATGTGATGCGTTCGGTAGCTGTTGTTGCTGTTGTACCTGTTGTTGCTGTGTTGCGTTTTAGCGGTTGTGGCTGTTGGTTGCGTTGTGTTGCCGCCTTATTGGCTTGTTGTAAGCTGTTGTTGCGGGTATGTTATCTCTCTGTGTTGCTGTTTGTTGCTGTTGTTTGCAGAGCCTAGAGATGGGGAGAGGTTCTACGTCAAAAATTCCCGCTTTGCCGCATGGGTGAGTTCTTGTTCACAGTCGTAGCTGCTGTGGCGTTGGTTAGCAGTTGTGGCAGTTGATAGCCAGTTGTGGCAGTTGTAGTTGTTGTTTGCAGCAGCATAGAGATGGGAAGAGGCTCTGCGTCACAAATTCCCTCTTCGCCGAATGGGTGAGTTCTTGTCGGCAGCAGTTCGTAGCTGTTGGTGACAGTTGGTAGTTGCTGTTGCAGCATGCCTAGAGAGGGAAGAGGCTCTCGTCACAAATTCCCTATTCGTCCGAACGGTGTGAGTTCTTGTTTCATTCAGTCGTAAGCTGTTTTAGTGGTAGCAGTTTGTGGCAGTTTGGTAGTTGTTGGTTGGGCAAGCAGCCTACATATGGGAAGGGCTCTACGTCACAAACTCCCTTCTTGTTCACCATGGGGTGGGTACTGGTGTAGGCAGTTTGTGGCAGTTTGGTAGTTCGTGGCAGTTGGTAAGCTGTTGCAGTTGTGGCAGCTGGTGGTTGTAGCTGTTGCTCGTTGTATCCGTCGTTAGTTGTAGCAGTTGTAGCTGTTGGTGGTTGTAGCTGTTGGTAGTTGTAGCTGTTGGTGGTTGTAGCTGTTGGTGGTTGTAGCTGTTGGTGGTTGTAGCTGTTGGTGGTTGTAGCTGTTGGTGGTTGTAGCTGTTGGTGGTTGTAGCTGTTGGTGGTTGTAGCTGTTGGTGGTTGTAATTGAAGCAGCCTAGATGGGAAGAGGCTCTCCGTCACCAAATTCGCTGCCATCTCCCAATAGGTGTAGGGTTTGGTGGTAGCAGTTGTGGCAGTTGTAGTTGTGGTAGTTGTGGCAGTTGTAGCTGGTTTGTTGCAGCAGCCTAAGATGGGAAGAGGCTCCTCCGTACCAAATTCCCTTCTTCTACCCATGGGCAAGTTCTTGTTAGCAATTGTAAGCATTCAAATTGTGGCAGTACTAGCTCTTGAAGTTGTGGCAGGTTGGTAGCAGTTGGCTGGTGGGTTGTTGCAGCAACCTAGATAGGAATACGCTCTACATCACCTTCACCATGGGTGGGAACTGGTGTAGCAGTTGTAGCTGTTGAAGTGGTAGCAGTTGTGGCAGTTGAAGTTGTGGCACGTTGTCGGCTGTTGGCAGTGGTAGCAATGTTTTGTGGCAGTTGGTAGTTGTTGTTGCAAGCCCGCTAGATGGTATGAGGCTCTACGTCACAAATTCCCTCTTGTCACCATGGGCGGGTACTGGTGTAGCAGTCATACGCATTCAGAAGTTGTGGCAGTTGTAGCTTTTTGAAAGTGTGGGCAGTTGTAGTTGCTGTTGCCACCAGCCTTTTGGGAAGAGGATCTCAGTCACAAATTCCCCTCTTGTCACCAGTGGTGTAGGGTAAAATGGGCTTAGATGACAGGCATTCCAAATGCACTGCAAAGCTTTTGGGTTTACTTGGGGGTGGGGGTTTGCTTTCTGGTTTGGGGTGGGTAGGTGGGTGGGTAGGTGGGTAGGTAGTGGTGTTGTGGGTGGGTAGGTAGGTGGTGTTGGGGTAGGTAGGTGGGTAGGTAGGTGGGTAGGTGGTATTGGGGTGAGTAGGTAGTGGGTAAGGTAGGTGGTGTTTGGGGTGGTAGGTAGGTGGGGTAGGTAGGTGGTGTTGGGGTGGTAGGCGTAGGTGGGTAAGTGGTGGGCTTGGCGTGGGGTCTAAAGGGTATCAGGCTCTTCTCTCCATGCGGTGTAGGGTATGGGCGGGTACTGTTGTAGCAGGTGTGGTAAGTAGAAGGCAAGTTGTAGTTGTTTTTTTTGGCAGCAGCCATAGAGATAGTATATACGCTGTGCATCACCTTGTTTCTCCCTTTTCCCAATGTGTGTAGGGTAATGGGTGTGCTGTTTGTAGGTAGCAGTTGTAGCAGTTTGTGGTAGTTTGTAGCTGTTGTAGTTTGTGGTAAGTTTGTAGCAGTTGTGGTGGTTGTTGCAGCAGCCTAGAGATAGGAATACCTGCACATCACTTTTCTGCCCTTTTCCCAATGGGGTGTAGGGTAATGGGTGTCTGGTGCTGCAGTTGAGGAAGCAGTTCTGCCCTGATCATTGTATTACTGTGCGCATAATTGGACAGCTACGTTCCCCCCCACACCCCACCATTCCCACACACCCATCCCCACCATCCCTGAATATGCAGATAAGCATTCTACCCGAAATGGTTGAGAAGGGCAGCTCATCTCCCCCACTCACCCACCACCCACCCCCCTCAACCATCCACCACCCACTCCACCACCCACTCTCACCACCCTCACGCCACCCACCCATGCAGGATAAGCAATTCTACCTGTGAAATGTTGATGAAGGGCAGCTACATGTTGCAAATTGCATGCGACACAGGTAATACCTCTCATTTTGCACGTATCTTTATGTCTTTTGTGTGTGCTTGCTGTGTGTGGGTGTGTAGTGTGTGGGTGGGGGGGGGGGGGTCCTGTTTCTTTGTGTGGTGTGTGTGTGTGTGTGTGTGTGTGTGTGTGTGGTCCTGTATGGGGCAGGCTACCATGTTGCAAACTGCATAACGACAATGTTGAAACCTCTGTTACCCGCCCACTTGATTGCTTTGTGTGTGTGTGTATGTGCTTGTGTGTGAGTGTGTATGTGTTGCATGTTTAATGTTTGTGTGTGTGTGTGTGGTCCTGTATGGGCCAGCTAAATGTTGGCAAATTGCATGTGACGAACAGGTAAACCTCGTCATTTTTGCCACTGGTTTCTTTTTTGTGTGTGTGGTGTGTTTGTGCTCGGAACGTGTGTATGTGTATATTGTGGTGTTTATGTATGTTGTGGTGTGCGATTGTGTTGTGTGTGGTGTGTATATGGGTTGTGTGTTCGTGTGGTGTGGACCTGTTTTGGGCAGGCTAAACATGTTGAAACCTGCATGCGACCAAACTTGCATGCGAACAGATGAAAGACAAGCCTATCTCGGAGGATTCAAATAAACAACTGTACAAAGACAGGTAAACCTCATAACTCACTTTTCCGCCTCTCTTGCTGTCTTTTTTTTGGTGTGTTTGTGTGTGTGTATGTTTTGCCTGCTTGTGTGTGTGTGTGTGTGTGTG
>JAJSRW010002099.1:0-59424 GCA_022414725.1 Microglena sp. YARC | reverse complement strand
AGAGAGAGATCGCATCGTTTGTTTGTCAACTTCCAAAGGACCCTGTAGGAACATATAGGTTTTATTGTGCATTATAATCGGTGTCGCGTGGACTCATTCCTCTCATGTGTAAGCTATATTCGCCATATTGGGAATGGCATATGTATTGGCATTCATGATCGCCTGGTTTGGGCCCTTGTCGTCCACCTGTTTTTACGTTACTATTTACTACTGCTGAGCATCATATTTGCTATCCCATTCCTTTTATTATTCATAATTGACGCTGATGCTACAGGGCGCTTTGATAGGTTATCCGCGGCGAAACCTTCCATCCGAGTGGTTTGACAATGCGAACTACATTTAAGATAACTACTACACGCGATGATCGCTACATTGGATTGTCATTAGAACCGTGTGCGCGGCCGATTCGGCCAACGGCGTCTTTGGCGAACGGATGAGACCGGACATGCCCGACTACTGCACCAACTAATATACAAGATATTTTCGGGCTAACAAACTACTGTGTCTGGACCTACCGTGTTTCGACAGGTTCCGGTCAATCGGATCCCTACAATGTGCACCCCCCGAGACGAAGCGGAAATTCGGCGCGGGACAGCTGGAAGACCAAAGTCATGTGGAACAAAAAATGTACGGACGTTTTTCTCGGACTACAAATACATTGTGAAACACGTGTGCTTGGATCCGTCGCAGACGGCGACCACAACCTGGACGAAGAAGACACGTTGCGATCGAAGCTTTGCAAGGACGCTTCTGCTCTACTAGGGATGCTTGTCAACTCAACATCTAACAAATCATTTTGCTACCGATATCGAGTATCCTCATCGAGAACGATGAGGATGACGAATATATTCAGGTAATAGTCCTCTGCCCTGGAACAGCCGAGATATTCAGCATTAGACAGAAAACGCTAGTGAAGCGTCATGATGTGTTACATCAGATTTTCAGTTGTCATCGAAGTGATGATGTCGCTTTTACTATAAATGCTCGCTCGTGGGGCCTGCTCAGGTAAAGAGAGGGGTGAATTTGAAACCAATCGTGAATTACCACTGATTTTCACAACCATCTTTGCATGCCAAAGGATAAATCAGATGACTCAATAGGTAATGCAATGCGGATCAGAACATTTGCCAGACTTAAAATTCCGCGACATCTTTACCCGATCTGATGCGCACCTTCAATGGTAAAAACAAGCAGTGTGGTGCAATGAAAACCGCGAACAGTAGGACCCAGAGACAAAATGATGAGCTTTCCAACACTGCTACGCGGATCGCGCAAAACATCGCAAGGTTATCCCGAAAGAATTACCCGCGCAACAACCCATGTTCAGGTTGGTACGGATCGCTGCTCCATTTCAGCGAATTGCTGCCTCCAAACTTGCCCAACTTTGGATACTTGCAGTGCATCCGACCTCTATGATGGGAGCCTGATGCAATTATGTTGTTCGGTGGATTCCTTGGAACTTGGATCTGATTTTGCATTAATTCGTTGTTGTTCATGGACATGCATCTCCGCATTGCTGTTGCATGGTTTGCTGTTGTTTTGGTTGTTGCTGCTAGCTCGTTGCAACTGTGTTTGATTGTTGTTGTTGTTTGGATGTTTGTTGTGTGTTGTTGTTGCTTCCTAATGTTGTTTGTTGTTGTTGCAGTGTTTAAGATGCACTTCGTTCTCGGTAGTTGTTTGGTCAGTTTCTTGGCGTTCGGTGTTTTCTCATAACCGTTTGGGTACCTTCTCATGTTTCTGTTGCTCTTTCTGTTGTAGTTGTTGCTCTACAGTTCCCAAATTTTTGTGAATATTGTTTGTTCCTCGACGGATGTTGTCGAGATCGTTATATATTTCGTACAGGTTACCTGTGTCTGGACTGAAACCGCTGTAAGTTCCATCATTTTTTTGTGGGGATAGTGATGATACTGTCTGTGGGATAGTGAAGTGAAACATATTATCATAATGAATAAATGTTGCATTCGCGTTAGAAAATGGTTGCCGACTTTGGTGTATTGAAAACTTCCACTCAACCAAGTCTTTGGGGGGTGACCTCTCGCGTTCGCGATGTCCCAGCACTTTATTTGAGAACACTGTAGTATTGCGTTGGCTTGTGGCTGTTTTGAAGGTGCTACGTATACAACGCCATGTACTCCTATCTGAGGAAGCCTCGAAATATTGTCTAGTATGGGTCTCGCCCTTCCACGCTACATATGCGGCGTAAGCCTGTTTTAATAAAGCAACAGCGTCGCTGTCGCTCTTCCTCGTGGGTGATTTGCCAAGACTTCCGAGACAGCCGGGTTCGTTGCATGATGAAAGCCCCGCATCGTCCGTGACGCGCGTGCGGCTAGGCGTCCTGGCCTGCATAGCTGGGCGTCGATGGTTCGGGCTACTTAGATTAGAACGATGCAAAGAAAGACAGACAACTCGGTTGGATTGGCGGTGGGCTTTAAGCTTCTCGGTTTTGCCTCAGACGTTTCTTGCGCGGCGTCGAACAGCTTGGCAGAATGGCTGGTTCCATATCAGCAGGTTGTTGGAGACATTGAATGGTGGACACCGGGGGGGGGGGGGGTGGGGGGGGGCGGCCCCAATCTTTTAGACCGCCCACGAATACGTTGTGCAAGGAGAAACGTACATGCGTAGCCCCAGGGTGTCTTGGCAACGTAGTGCAAGTGCATGGGGCGTGGGGAGGCGGACCGGAAGCAATAGCCCTTGCCATCGCCTCCGCGGCCTTTGGTGTCACTAGGTAAGCGTCGCATGCGGAGGGGTGCGGAAGAGCGTTCCAGTGCTGGGAGCTGAGGTCCTCCGTTGGGGGGAATGGGAGGCTGACGAACACGACATCGGCGTCGCAGGCGCCTCCTGTGTAATGCCGCTGAGAAGCGGCGAAGGTTCTGGGTGAATAGCGTGTCTCTTCCACGACGAGCGAAACCTGCCGGTTCTGTGGTGTTGTGCTGGTGTTGTTAACCCTATGCGTGTGAGTGCGGCTCTGTGTTTCAGAGTATTAGAGACTTGTCGCAGGTTGATTGCAGGGGGCGTGAATACGACCTGAAACTTTTTCGGGATATTGTTCGATGTTGATGTCCACGTATTGGTCCTTGCATGTAGTAGAATGCGTTTGAGTTGCTCTGTCGGGTCATGGTCGTCTATCATCTCGATGGTGTTGTTTGTGCTTAGGGGGCCTAGCGGCGGTGACAGCGGTTTGCACGGGAGCTGCGCGTGTTTGCGCAACATGACTGGGGGCGTGCACTAACATTACGCTTTGTATGATGGGCCTTCTCCCGGGGACAGGGAGGATGACGAAGCCCTACCTTGGTTGTTGTTTTGTTGTGTTTCCTCGCGCTGCATGATGTTTTTCTTTTCTGGATAAGAACAAAAAATGTGGAAATCGGAAGACCACGCGCGTGTGCAATTATATTTGTGACTGTCCACTATCGAACTACCTGGATAAATAATAACTAATTGAATTCTAACAAACAATGCTCCAAATCAGTCAAAAATAACACGCACGGGTATGCGTAAATAAAATGTGCCTCAATATAAATACATACGGTATGATATTCATATTCGTTTTTTTGTTGTGTTGATGTACATGGTGGCAATCGCTGCTATAATTTACTTTAGCTTTACACGCCACTCCTTAAAAAAGGATCTCGATTCAATAACAACGAATCTTGACGACTGTAAGGAGTCCGCTGCCAAAGCTCTTGAGCTTTCTCGTCTAAAAGACATTCAAAATGACATATTAATGAAGAAGAATCCGCTACCAAAGCTCTTGATAGTAAAAAATCCCAATCAAAATGGTCGTGTGGGTATTTCATACAAGATGAATAGTAGTGAAACACATAAAATAATGATCAATGCTCAGGACATAATCGATTTGGTGCGGAAGGAGGGGTGCCAATCCTCCATGCAAGAGATAATGGGGGCGATTACAAATATAGGGGAAATTCTCGGTAAAAAAAACACTTCCTTGTGGTCTGGTGACCTCTGTGTCCGTAGGGGAAATTAATAGTTTGCAAGGACAGTTTCCCGCTTCAATATTGAACAAGGTTCATGATCTGGTCAAAATTATCATTGACAGATCGTGTGGAAAAGATGGCATGGTCGACGCTGACATGATGATGACCATTATGAAGAACGTAGTTGCATCAATATGTGACGTCTCTGATGCAAATGTTAAATATCAAAATGACATCGTCGGTATTTCTTACACAAAACGAATAACGAAACTCACCCAAAGAATATTGATCAGTGCAAATGAATTTGCTGATGCGATGACGGGGTGCCGAACCTCCATGAATGAGATTATGTCATTGATTAAACATTTAGGGAGATACTTGGCGAAAGTACCACTCCCTTGTGTTTCTGTCGAAGTCCATTTTCGCCAACAAGAAATTGTAAGGCTTTGGTGGAAAGGTTCAGGTTGCAGTAATCGAGAAGGTTCAAAAATATGGTCAACACTATCATTGACGGATAATGCGGAAAGATGGAATGGTCAACGTTGACACTGTCATGACCATTATTAAGAACGTAGTTTAAAAGTCATTCTCTGTGTTAAAAGTCAACTGTTGGACCAATCACAATGTTACAAACATATATCAGGACATGGATCTTCATAAATATTTGTTACACACTCCTCCTTACAAGGTCCAGACGATTCAATGCTATGGTGAGTCCTGTGCTCACATACAGGACGCTTAGGGAAGAAGGACTTTCGTCGATTCACACTATACCAAACGATACAAAGACGCACGTGTCTGATATTGATTTCCTTAGCATTCAGCAACCTTTATTTATGATCATGCGACGATCCTTAGCATTCAGCAAACTTTATTTATGATTCGTCTTAGCATACCGATCACGTGCAACCTTTTACACGTATGGGTTGTGACGTTTGTTTGTATAAAGAGTTCTGTGATGTACAAATTATGTAAGATGGCAACGAAACCTCCGACAGTCGCGAAATTGAAGGAGCTACTAAAATTGGCCGAAGTAGCATACTCCTCAAAGGAACAAGAAGGACGATATTGTCCGTTTATGCGAAGACAATGGTCTCATCGCCAGACCCCCTCCAGAAGTACAAGAACGGTGGAAAAGATGTGCGTGTGAAATGCGCCCTGAAGAAGCAATGAGTTCTTGACGATGAAGAATTCGGTAAGTTTCAGGGGCATGTGGATCAGCTCGTCAATGTGGTGAGCCGCATGTTACGCGTTCCAGTCTGGTGCTGACTTTCACATGTCACGAGGCTCATGGAGGGCGACCTGCCGATTCCTAATATGTACGATATGAAGATACCTACTGGAAGGATTGGCTAAGGATCGAGTTGACGGCGTCTTTCCAGATGAAGAGAATAGAATATCATACGAAGCCGTGAAAGACGTAATCGGCCGAAAGTGCTTGGTAGCGATGACCCTGACTACATCAACTCCTACCCTATCTATTTCGACCAGGTTTTGAATTATGCAGGTCACACATTGAGCACTGTCGTGTCGAAAACAACGCATGGGTTCCTTGGTACCACGTCTGACCAGACGCCTCCACCACTAAGGCTACTTTGCCCCGAAGGCACTGGACTCCGAAGACCATCCGGTGTGTACGACGTGATGCAGGCTATCAGCAAGTCCAAATACATGGGAGGGATGGCCAGAGTCTGTTCAGGAGTACGTCCGTGAAGTTAGGGAGTTCAGGCTGAAAGTTCCAGATGGAAGTCGACTTTATGATGACTATGGCAAAGACATGGGACTCCCGACCATGGTCCGGTTTCAATTATTGGATGCAGACACGGTTGGAGGCTATGGGTGCACGTCGTATCCGATTGATGCCCATCTTCAAAGTCCAACGGGCGCATTTCCGCCTTGACCATGAAGACCCTCGTGAACCTGTTCAGGCACATGTTCCCCCAAAGACCCAGAACATCGTGAGCTTTCCAAAGTGGGAAAATGTAAAGATCCCGACCGCTTCATGTTGCCTCTGAGGCCTGCAGTTTAAGAAGAAAAAATCATGTGGTCCTGGTGAATGGGAGGCATACAAGTCGGTCCAACAGAAGTACGATGCTGACGTTAAGGATATCAAGGCTACTGACGAGTACAGACATGCAAAGGGTAGTATGACACGCTCGTGAACGCCCGAAAAACAGTCACAGGTTCCTTCTTCAAGAAACCACCTGTCAAGACGGGGTGGGTGTTTTCGATTGTAGCATCTGTACTGACGGAGTCTCATTGAGCATGCAGTACAGCAAGACAGTACAGGTTCGTGTCTCGATTTGAAGAAGACCTGTAAGAGGTCTCGTGAAGAAGGTATGAGCGTCGCAGAAACAATACGACCATAAACTCAAAAACGATATTGCCCGATATGGTATCGTCGTCTGGGTGTGGCCCTGGTACGGAGCAACATCGCTACAGTAACGTATCTGGCAGACGATAAAAGCAAGACATGGAAGCTGACACGCGGTGCTTTTACCCACAAGTCTGTATCAAGAAACAGAAAAAACAGCAGAAGGAACGCTTTTTGCTGACATGATTCCTAATGGGAGTCTCTGCGTGAAAATGGAGCAGCGTTTTGAGTACATCCGAACGGATGATATCTCCCGGTACTTGTCAAAAATTACGCTACGTTTTTCCGACGAGTGGTGAGGATTGCACTCCGTCGCAGAAGCCCGAGACAACTTTGCAGGTACATTGGCAAACGAAGGCTAGACTCATTTTGGGCAGGATCAAGCTGCAACATGAAAGAATCCTGATACCTGAAGGTTCGCGTAGCATATGGATCTGCAATCACGAAACTGAAGCGCTACCTGGACCAGGAGAGGTAGCTGTGCCTACTGGGGCCTATGTTCGCTTCTGTAAAAGAATCTTCAAAGAGGACGTTTCTGTGACAGATGAGTTCAAAACGACTCTCATGTCGTGGGAAACCGGGTGCCAAGAAGAATGTTTACAAGATTCCAAGTGTCCAAATAACCACAGTCAGATTCGTGAAGCTTAGGTGGTGAACGTTTTGGTCACACGAATCGAGACTCCAAAGGTCTCTTATCGCGACCAGTTAGGCGGTGAGGTTTGTACTAACACGTAAAAAAATCCAAGAAAAACACAGGAGGGGTGGCTTAGCCCCCTCTCTTGTCGACAAAAATCGATCAAGCGTTACCCTGAGGTACGAGGACTGCGATTCTCTCCAGAAAACATCACTTACTCGGACCGGGACCGCTCCTCTGCTCTCACAATCGCAAGGCTGCACTGCATGGAACTGTTGGGTCAAGGAGACCGCTTCCATTTTGCCCACAGATGCGTGTTGTTGATGGGCTACAAAAAAACATATTGGTTGTCCACTCGGCAATGTGGGTTGCGACAACCATTAAGGTTACACCATAAGGTGTACCGTACACTCCAGAAAGCGTTTCATTTTAGTATTCCGTCGAGTGTAAGAGATATAGGGTTCGCGTTCATTGCGTCTCACCACCTTTCTTTACAAGTTACAAATTGTATTTTTATTTACACTATTAAATGGCAGGAGTAGATAACGCAAACGACCATCATCCAGGCAATGATACCTACGGGGATACAAAGTCCATGCTCCCTAGTCTGCTTCTAGACGGTACCACCACTTCGTCCGAAAAGACTGTGCGATCATGCGGGGACGCAACTTCGTCACTATCGGACGTCTCCGAGTTGTTGCGCGACCTGGAGCTTTTCTCTAATTCCAGGGACCAAGACAACGAAGATGGTCTCTTTAGTGGAATGGCGACCCCCCACATTTCCATGCGCTCATGCGGCGCTCCTATGGCTCTCCTTAAGGAAATGATAGCTACCCCTTCGGGAGACGCAACCCTCCTAGAGCGACGCCAACGATGGCTTCTAAGTAAAGCGAAGCGTCTAGTGACTATTCACGACGCCTCTGTAATCAATGCCGAGGCAGATATGCTGTGGGCGTGGAGGTTTATCACCTCCCCCAACGAGGACGTTGTGGCTCTACACCGCTCTGCATACTTCTCCAGTTGGCTGATCGGAAATTGGCTGAACAAGTCATCTGCATGCATCGCTGCCAACAACATGTACCGCATATATGCGGCTCCAGTGATCGGCGCACTAACCCCTTTGCTGTATGTGATCGTTCCTTACATCATGTTGCATTTCAAGTTCAAGATCCGCATCGGCCTCACCGCATTTTTGAAGATGATGTACTCGATCGTCTCTGCCCAGCTGCGAAACCTTAGTGGTGCTCGGCAACACATATCGCAGTACGTGACCATCGGCGTCTCGCTTGTCTTTTACTTCCAGGGCGTGTTCTCAAGCATGCAGGTGTCGCGAATGCTTCACGGCGTGTGTTCAGGTGTGGCGCAGCGTGTTTCAGCCATCCGTCTGTTCGCCCGAAATACCCTAGAGGCCTGGGAGGGCATAGGCGACGCGTCCTCGTGGGCGGAGGCCGCTGCTTGCTGGACGGGACCCCAATTCGCTTGGTGCGATCCTGATGTGCTTCCGTGCGAACGTGCGTTGGCGACAAGTGTCTCCCAGGGACAACTGATCAACCGGTACGGAGGCGACCTCGAGTTCTTCCAGCGGTCCGTCATCGGTAGCCGCGAGGCCATTCTCGTGCGTGTTGAGGCGCGCGTACGTGATGGACGCATTGGGGCCGTCATGCGCATGGTCGGGTCCCTCTCTCTCGCCCCCGTAGAATTCTTGCGTTCCCCTTCTCCAGAGCTGAAGATGACCGGTCTATGGCACCCCGGTGTGAAGGGCGCGGTTCCTAACGATTGGTCGTTCTCACCGTCTGAGCGAAACGCTATCTTGACGGGTCCCAACGCGGGAGGCAAGAGCACTCTAATGAAGAGCACATTGTTATCTGTGCTAATGGCACAGACATTATCGTTTGTACCTTGCAAGAGCATGCAGCTTCGGCCTTTCGGAGCGCTGTGCAGCCACATCAACGTCCCTGACAGCCAGTCCGCGGGGAGTCCCTCTTCCAGGCCGAGATGAACCGCGCCAAGCGGTGCGTGCTCTCTATTGAACAGGCCAGGAAAAGAGGGCTCACGTGTCTCGTTGTGATTGACGAGATATTCAGCAGCACAAATCCTGTCGAGGGCATAGCGGGGGCTGTAGCTACGGCCTCCAAGATCGGCGCTTTCAAGAACGCTATCAACATTGTCAGCACGCACTTTACTCACTTGACTAAATTGGCACGCGGTCCCGAACCTTGCTACAGGGCCTTCAAGATGCCCGTGAAGGTAGACAAACAAACAGGAGCGATTACATCCGAGTACAAGCTGCACCGCGGCGTTTCCACACAGTACGTGGCTCTGGAGATCATGAGGGCGTCAGACATGGACAGCGACATTGTTCACGAAGCTATTCGAGTGAAGGAGGAATTGTTGCAAGCGGCGTCGAGGAAACAGAAGCCCGAGCCTGAGCTTTCCACGACATCTGAAAAAAAAACTCCTCATGATCCTCAAACTCCTCCATCGTCTCCCGTGTCTCCTCCTCATTCTCTTTCGGACTTGACCGTTTCATCGCCATGATGAATCAAGTTTCCGGGAGGGTTCGTCTCGCCTAATGAAACCTCGTCAACTTCTGTTCCCGAGTACCCAGTGTCCTCATCCTCCACATTGAACCCCGACACCCGACGTAGATTTTCGTTTACTTGGATGCACGCAATGCTCACCAATTCCCGAGCCTTTTGCTGGGTCACAAATATTTCCTCGAACATGCGTTGGCTTTTGGAGTCGCTGACTAGCATGGACATCACACGCGATACGGGATTCCCCCCGCCTTCCTTGGCGGAGAAGGTTTCGCCTTTGAAACTCAGAGCTTCCGTTCGCCGTTCCGGATCCCATGAGACGAGGTCCTCTATCAGGGAGCAAATGGCCTCGCGTTCCACCACATCATCCCACTTGCACTTCTGCTCGATCAGTAGTCGAATCGACAGTTTTGGTGTGTGCGCGCTACTCCGCCCATCAATCTGTTTCTCATCGCGCCTGCGAAACAGAATGCTCCGTTTCACTTCTTCTACCTCTTTGCACGCGTCCTCGTAATAAAAAGTGCGGTACGTGAACCTTCTCAGGAAACTCTCGGGGGGCTCCCCGATCAATTCAATTATCTCCACTAGCACGTGCGCTTCGGAGGTCCCAATGAAGAGCACATCGCCGCCTGTGGCGATTTCGAAGAGGACGCATCCGAGACTCCACGCATCGCAGGACTTGCTATAGAGCCCAAGCTCGAACATGTCCATAATCTCCGGAGCCCGGTACCAAAGCGTGGTAACGTAATCGGTCCACATGATGGCGTCGCCGGGGTCCTCCGTCATCTGCCGTGCCATACCCAAGTCGCACAGAACGACATCGAAGTCCGACGATATGTTGAGCAAGATGTTATGGGGCTTGATATCTCGGTGCAACACCTTGACGGCGTGCAGGTTCAGGACGCAACGCACGACCTTCTTGGCCACACGATGACTCAAGTTGTGGCATGGCGGGTTTTGATGTCGCATAATGGCACCGTATTTGCTAAGATCCATCTCGTAGCGATCCATGATGATGAAGATGTCTTGCCGGAGTTTCTGTTCGTCCGAAGGTCGGTTGACGACGTTGCGCAGTGTGGCAAGCGTCCCGGGGTACACAGACTGCACGAGCGCGTGAAGCGTCAGCTCTCGGATGATTCTCTTGCAGGAGGCAGAGTAATGCTTACAATACCGGGAGGTGTTTCTAGTGTCGTACACAATGTGCTTGATGGCAAGCTCTTTGTTCCATGGTCCACCCTCGGCTGCATAGACATTGCCGTATGCGCCTGATCCTAGTAGGGGACCGACATTGTATTGTGTAAGCATTACAATTGTTATGAAGTTCTCAAATAAAGTGGGACGACACATACTTTATACTACAGTCGGTGGAACAGCGGCTGGTCCTTCAATCGACACTCTCGAAAGTACCGACAAAAGAACGATACGGAGTCTGCAGGATGGAGATCCGTGATCTAAAAAAGAACCACGATATTCTCGTCAACATCTTGCAATTTGTTGATTCAAAATCGTATTGGTGTTCCACTGCCCCGTGGATTTCTACACCATTAGGTTACACCGTAAGGTGTGCCGTACACGAAGTGGTTTCATTTTAGTATTCCGTTGACTGTATACCATGTTTCGCAACCAGTCAAAATCCGCCGGGAGGCAGGAACGCCCATTATGTAATTTCTGTGTCTTTACATGCCTTGTGTCAATCTCCTGAATGTCCCAAAAATATTTGTATGTTCCGTTGAGTGTACCTCAGTGAAGAAATACTCGGTTTTTTATTTGTTTTTTTAAAATGATTCCAATGTAATTTGTGGTATCATCACCAAACAATCAGTATGGTAGCGAATAAAGTTGCTGCAGGTGATGAGGTGGGGTCTTGCCTAAATCCTTACGACGTTTTGAATCTTCCCCACACACCATCCTCTCTGTTACCTGAACAAGTCAAGGCTAACTACAAGATGCTTGCGCGCCAACTTCATCCCAACAAGTGCGGCTCTCGTTTGAGCAAGGATGAAGCGACGGCTACCTTCCAGGCCCTGACGGAGGCCTACCGTGTGGTGATGAAGGACGTTAGAGAACACGAGGCGTCCTCCATTTCTAAGATGAAGGAGCAGCTATCCGAATTCATTCAGAACCAATCTCAACAAGATAAGAGGAAGCCTGGATCATCCAATAAGTTTTCTCTCGCGAACTTCAACACTCGTTTCGAGAAAAGCCGCATCACGGACCCTGCCATTGACGAAGGCTACGCGAACTGGATGCGCGATTACGATCCCGAGAAACCCAACCAACAGATTGACGACGCCAAAAATGCGCTTAGCGTCACGCATTGTCCCCAGGCGGTGTCTCTGGTGTCTAAACGAACAGCGGTCAGCTTTTCGGAACTCGGTGTCGAGCGCGTCAGCGACTATGGGTGTGCGCCAAGCGAGAGAAGTGCGTTGGGTTTCACAGATTATGTTCTGGCGCACACGACATCCAAGCTGATTGAAGGCGACCCCGAGGCCATCCTGCGCACAAAGCCTCAATTCAATGACATGCGCAGCATCGAGAAGCACCGTGCCTCCGCGGACGTCGGTCATGAAATGACGCCGGAGGAGCTAGAGCGGTATGCGTTGGAGCAGGATGAAGCAAATGCCAGGGAGGAGAGACGTCTGCTTGTGTTGCGGAGGAGAGACGAGTTGGTTTTGCGTCAGTTCGGCGGTTTGCTTCTCAATTCGTGAATTCGTTTGGTTTGATGTTAATAATTTTTTTTTTTTAAATTAACATGATGATGTATGCAGCTACGAAGAACCGCCGATGCATTGAGTACGACCATTGCGACGATGAGGAGGAGCGAATGCAATTTTCCGTGGACAACGACTTTGTGCGCGTGTACTACGATCCTCCCGGCGCCTCCGATTTGCACCTCTTGTGCGTGAAGAACGTCGAATTCACCGTGCTGCGCGCGCACCAAGAAAAAGATGTTATCCAGGGGAAGACGTCGGTCGTGATTGCGGACCTTGATGTTGCGGTTACCAACGCGGCAGCACTTGAGTCTCTCATGCGTTTGGAGGACGCGTTGAGAGAAGGTGTGCAGAAGCTATGCCATGTTGAGAACAGGGTGTTGCTGCATCGTGTGAGGTTCGCAAGGAATGCGAATAAGAATAACGCGGTGATCTCTGACGTTGTCACGAGGCTCCGATTCCTGAACGGTCGTAATGGGACGCAGATACTCGAGGGGCTGAGGGAGAATGACACGGCAACCGCCAACATCGCACTGATGGGCCTCAAGCTCTCTTGCGGGGACGTGCTCCCTGTGTGGAGGGCTACCTATGTTGATGCACCCTCCTCCGCAACAGATGCACCCTCCTCCGCAACAGATGCACCCTCCTCCGCAACAGATGCACCCTCCTCCGCAACATTTGCACCCCCCCCAGCAACATGTGGACCCCCCCTCAACAGGTGCACCCGCCTCTGCAATAGATGCACCCTCATCTGCAACAGTTGCAACCTCCTCCGCAACAGTTGCACCCTCCTCTACAACAGATGTATCAATTGTTCCTGATGTCCATGAGGACGAGATTCCTGAAGAAGAAGAGATGCGTGCTTCTGATTCCGACCATAATTTCGATAAATATGATGCTCATCGTGTACAGATTATGGACGAGGATAAGGAGACTTTATTTCGAAATTTGAGGGATGACCTTGTGTGGGGTATCGATTCAAGATTGGACCAACTTCGCATACGACTTTAAATTGTATTGGAGTGAATGCAGCTTTTGATTCACAAGGTTTTTTTCTCCGGTTAAGAATATGTGTAAAAATGAACAGTGACCAGGTTCGTGTCATTGCAATATTACTTGCTGCTGTAATTCTTGCTGGACTCGTTTGGTACTACTATGTTCACCACCTCAAGATCACCGACGACGGTAAATCTGCGCAGCAATACCCGGTTGCAGGTACCACAAAGGAAATGTTCGAGCAACATGAGGATGGAAGCGTGACTCGTATTTCTCCTTCCTCGTCCGACATGAAGCGATTCGACCCCATGCCTCTGGAACCCGCTTCCAACGAGTATTACCTACCCCCCAAACCGACCAAACAGAGCTCATCTTACTTCTCAAGCAATCCGAACAAGGGGTCAACCTTCCCTCAGGAGCGGTTGAGACCCGAGGATCTATTGCCCCGTGACACTGCGAACACCAAGTGGGCGCAGGCTAACCCGGCAGGCCAGGGCGATGTGAACGACGTGAACCTCCTTAACGCTGGCTTTCACATCGGTGTGAACACCCAGGGACAGAGTCTGCGTAACGCGAGCCACGATCTGCGTTCCTAGCCTTCCAATCCACGGTACAAGGTGTCAATCTGGAACAACTCGACAATCGAACCCGACATGAACCGCAAGACACTGGAGTAATAAAAGCATGGACAATTCTTTCTTTTTTCGTTTTACAAATCTTCAAGTGAACACGACCTGTATCTGGTTTCAGGGGATATCATTCTACGGACACAATTGTGTTGTGCTGTGCAATCTTCTTGTATGTTGTTCCTCGCGTACATGGGATGCTGTGCCAGTTGAGTCTCGAGAATCATGTATCAAGCTTCACCGGCCCCGATAATGGGGCACACGGTCCTGATTTTTTCAAACACCGCGTCGGCCGTTCGTTTGATCACATCGTCGCCATCGGCGTTCGTGTCCACGACGAGTACGTCAGACGAATCCAACAACCATTGTTCGTGGATTTTCTCGACATCTTGTAGGTACTCGAGGGTAACGCCGATTTCAGCGTCTCTATTGCGGACCCCGATGCGTTCTAGACACTTGCTAGCGCTGCATTTTAGGTAGACATTCGTGCATGGGAAAGCAATGGCTTTTTGCGCTTCATTGTACCACGTGACATACGAGTGCCATGCGCAATCGTCATGCGATAGGTTCATCATTGCGAAAACGTTCATATCTGTATCCATGCTCCTCTCAATAACCATTACGGTATTGATGTTGTCTTCGGCGATACGGCGGTATTGTTTCATGCGAGTGTACAGGACGAACATCTGGAACGACATCGCGTTCCGCTCCTTGTCATTGTAAAACTCGCCAAGCATGTTCTTCGACCCCCCGCCAGAAACACCCGTGAAATCCTTCGTCCACTCTTCCACAGGCTCAAACTGAACACGAATTTTGAAGTTGCTGGCGGTCACGCGAGACTCGATCTCATTTAACAAGGATGTCTTGCCACACCTGATGTTCCCCTCGATGGAAATGAGATACATGATAGATGAACAATGGAACAATGGAACAATGGAAGAATGGAACAATGGAACAATGGAACAATGGAACACTTTTTCTTTTACACTCTCAAATCAGACTTGTACTATCTACTTTTTGAATCCTCCTCCTTGCCATCATCAACATCAACATCAACATGAACATCATTTGTTTCAGCGACAACAACTTCCTTTTCTTTGTCCTCATTGATAGGTGCAGCATCAAAAGTTTCGCTCTCCTTGGAAGGGCTGGTGGAAGCGACATTGCTCTTCCCACCTGCAGATTCTGTTGATGTTGCTGCCTTCTTCTTTTTCTGTAGTGTGTGAGTGAAGATTATCGCCATGACCACGATCCCGATGATGACAATAACTCGTATGTTTAGAAGCTTGCGTAAGATTCTCATTGTGTTCATTCAAAAAGCATATGCACGTACAAAATAGATTTATCAATCTCTTGTGAACGAGAGAGTTTCTTCAACCATATTTTTTCACGGTTCTTGTGTTTCTGTTTGTCGATGCATTGTATCGCCGCCTCCATTCGATACAATCTTCTGATCATCGACCTCGTCTGCATCCCCGAAGAAGACCTCCTCGTCTTCAAATACTTAATAGGTTTCAGAATCTCCTTCATGTTCATTGTTGATCCTGAACTTGGAGAGGGATGCGACAGGAAGGACAGAGTCCACCACACGCGTAAAGCATACGTGGAGCTGCGTCGGATCGTCATCAGATGCAAACTCATCATCGTCTGCCAACAACCGAGCTACCACGGAGATGCGGTTGTCTCCAATCTCAAATCGCTTGCCTAGGATTACGGCCGTGACGCTCTCGCCGTTCTTCACACCGTTCAGTTTCTCCAGAAGGTCTCCCTCGTGCTGGTCCTTGACAAGGATGGCATCCAATAGCGGTGTGAACTGGCCGTCTGACGCTTGTATCCCTGCTTGCGCAAAGAAAGTGAACATGTTGCTGTCGGACACACGCAACGTTATCTTGAGCCCTACCGGAGGGTTGCATACCAACGCGTTGTACTCCACACTGAATATGACGTCACCATTCATGGACGCGCACTCGAGACGTGCGGCAGAGATGCGGTGAATCGATGTAGAGTTAGCGAGGATGTATCCGTGTCTGGTGCACACACCCTCGACCTTCCTGCGCAGCTCCGCCTGGATGTGGACAACGATGTCGCTCCCTAGGCAGTGTGGGCGTATCAGAAGGTTGTCCGACAGAACGCTAGGGACGACCAGGATCGCATTCTCATCGGAGGCAGCATCGCCAACCATATCGGAAAGTAGTGATGAAGGTATTTAACAAGCAATCTTTACACTATTCATGAAAATTAAGAGTATAAAAACAAGCTGCCTCAATACATTGTACACTACAACATCTAGCGATTTTGTTAGTCATTTTCAATCCGATTTATAATGCCGCGCACGGTGGGTGAAACGCGAACTATCCCGGTGGACAGTGCTGTATGGGTAGATCTTGTCATTCGGAACAAGACGCATCCTAAGCGTCCCGATGCAGGGATGAACAATACCGATCCTACTATCGTGCAGTCTCATCAACAATTCATGCCGTGCGTCTTTTGCAAAAGTCGACACATTGCGTTGCTCGATGGTATGGTGACGTGCCAAGAATGCCACAGCGTGGTGGACCGCATTATCGAATACGGTGCTGAGTGGCGGTTCTTCGGCACCGTCTCGGACGGAGGGGGGGTAGGAACCGGTCGTAACCCGCGTTGCTGTCCGCCTTCGAACAGTCTTATCCCAACTCTCGGTAGCGTCATCGGGTCCGGGGCACAGAGCTATACCCCGTCCCCTACGACCTTAGCAATGGGTGGCAGGGCCACGCAGCGATCGTGCACGGATATCCAACGGTACCATTTTTGGAACTCGATGACGTACAAGGAGCGGACGCTGTGTTCGGTATTCGAGCAGCTGGCAGCAATCGCTTTGAGGAACGGCATCCCTCAGATCATTCTAGAAGAGGCCAAGGGGGTGTACAAGAAGGCTTCCTCTGTCAAGGTGACGCGTGGTGACAACCGAAAGGCTATTATCACATGTTCGATGTACATGGCGTGCAAGCTAAACCATGTGCCGCGAAGCTGCAAGGAGATTGGTGAACTTTTCGGCGTGAGCAACAAAATTGTTATTCGTGGGTGCAAGTTGATCGAGAGTCGTGTAGACGACCTGGAGGTGTCAACGTCGCGTCCTGAGGACTACATCCGACGGTTCAGTTCTAAATTGCAAATGGGCGAGATAGAGCGAGCCTTCACGCAACACATAGTGGACAATATCGTTGAGTCCGATCTGGTATGTGATTTCATGCCCACGAGTGTTGCGGCTGGCGCGTTGTACATGACCAACTTGGAACTAAACGTCGGACTCTCGCGTGCGGACATTGCTCAAGCATGGTACTTGTCAGTGTCGACTATGCTTAAGTGCTACAAGCGTCTTCACCAACATCGCGACATAATCCTCCAGGGCATCGATGGATCATATCGCCATGAACCATATGAGAAGAAACAACATGGCGATGCCCATAAGTAACAGCATTCGCCATAGCTCCACTGGTTTGTTGTAGAGTTGTATTAAGATGTATATGATCATTGGGACGAGAATCAGGAGTATAAAAACGCCTACGCATATGATCAACACTCTTGCAAGTTTGCTGCTTTCGTAAAAGAACCGAACAGTTGACCTTGATGTGTGCGCAACGGTGTCACTCGCCGAAACCTTGAAGTATTCTTTGCTGGTTCACATTCGGTGACACCGAATTCTTCAGGTTACTCAGTAAATTGTTAAAGGATTTTTCTACTTTCTTCGGTACCAATAAGTACAGGAAAAGGACTACAAGAGACGTTTCCCCAGCATACAACGACATGGTGATAAATGACAATGTAATGTAACTTTAAATTGAAGCATTCTAAAAAATGGTTGTATTTTTCCAAGGCGTCCGCGTCAAATACCAATGGATTTAAAACGTGATAAATTGTATGTTGTTTCATCATACACAAAGTCCTTTCGTTATTTATTCCCAAGATGATGGCTCTCCCCCTCCAGACACAGAGTGACTGTTCCTCCGATTCAAACCACACCAATCACAACGACTCACAAGATTCTTTGAATCAATCAGATACCGACATCCCTCATGTACATCGAGACATCCCTCATGTAGACGCACATTTCGGCGACCCGTTGGTGATGGACGAAATTATGTACGTCGCACTCCCTGTCGGCGAACTAACAGGACAAGTCAAGTGGTTCAATGATCGCTTGGGATATGGCTTTTGCACTGTCATCAACGACAGCGTGCACAAAGGGCGCGATATTTTCGTGCACCACAGCGGCATCCGTCCTCTGACGAGCAACTACAAGACTCTGCGGAAAGGAGAATATATAAACTTTAACGTGATGAACGGTCACAATGGTATGCAAGCCGTCGACGTTACAGGAATTTGCGGAGGCCCGCTAATGTGCGACGTCGTTCCAGTGAAGACCCGGGTCTCAGAATCCATGTACGGATCTCATCATGTAAATGTACTCTGATTAAAAAACTGGTTGTTTAATAAAATGCCATCATCCTGTTTTAAAGGAAACGCCTCTACAAAAAAATTATCTACCGGAAAACTCGCTGCTGGACGATCGTATGCAGAAAAAAATGAAGTCTCAGTTATTGCTGGTAAAACCGATGATGTCAAGACCGCTTCTAGAAAGGCCTCTGCTGTAAAGACCGTTGTTGGAAAGGTCTCTGCTGGCAAGGCCTCTTCTGGCAAGACCGTTGTTGGAAAGGCCGTTTCTGGAAAGGTCTCTGCTGGCAAGGCCTCTTCTGGCGAGACCGTTGTTGGAAAGGCCGTTGTTGGAAAGGCCGTTTCTGGAAAGGTCTCTGTTGGAAAGGCCGTTGGTGACCAGGTAGGTGGTGGCAAGGCCGCTGGTGGCAAAGCCGTTGGTGGCAAAGTTTTATCATGATGATAATCATCTTCTAATGATGATCATCATCTTCAGAAGAGGTAAAAAAGCTTCGTGCTGAAGTTAAGGCTTTAAATGCTCGAGAAGCGAAGATCATAAAATCTTACAAAGCGCGCGTAGCTGATATGAAGAAACAGGTTCAGAAACGGTTCAAAGAGTTGGAGGCTGGAACCAAACAACAATTGCAGCAATCGAATGCCAGTCCTCAACAACAGTCAAGTATCATGGACTACTTGCAGGCCGGTTTCTTCACTGCTTTGGGTGTTATAGCTGCTTTTGCAGTTGTGGATCTCATCGCAGGTGCATTTGGAGGTGGAGATAATAGCGGGGGTAACGATGACCCCCCTAAGGAAAACGATGCTGCTGCTGACGATGCTGTTGCTGTTGATGAAGAGGACGTGTTTGGGGACAATGATGATGATATATTTGCAGATATTGATAATGATATTGGAGGGAATGTTGGTGTTTTTTAATGAGGGGGGGGGGAACAATGATTGGGGTGACTTTTAATGCGTATTTAAATTTGTAGATTATTCTACACTAAAATACATGTACATGTCATGATTTTGTTTGTGATCATATTTATTACGTTGTTATTTATCTTTTTTTTCTCTGCGCAGGTAAAATTTCATTCCAATCCTGTACTTAGACCCAAAATTGTCCAGACATCTATCGATAGTGCGGCTGCTGGGGACCTTTTGATTAATGAAAAAAAAACCTGTACTACTCACACGCAGCAATGTTTCAGGGATGCAACAAGTTTGATCTCTTCTCCGTTTCTCATATGTTCCTGCGGGACCTACACAACTGTTATCCTCTGCTAGCGGCGTTACAAATGACGCTAGATACCTTGTGACCTGGACAGAATCTTCATCGGTGCCTGCAGAAGTAGACATTGTTCATCCGCATATGCAGAAAACTCAATTTCGAGTGCGATTGAACGCGGGTGATGTGCTTGTCCTGCCTCCCAAGTGGAGGTTGGAAATTATAGGGAATTCTGTAAATGTGTACTCTTTGCGATTTTACGACATGTTTAGTCTTGTCCGTACGTGGTTCGAAAAATAATACGGGCCATCGTCGCCATTTGTATTGAGACTTTCAAATGTCCCTAGCTGTATGTCGTGTCGTCCGGGACTCATCGTACTTATCAAGAGTCGAAGTTGTTTTCAATAATTGTACGCTTCGCATTCGGCTTTCAGAGCTGACCATGAAGTTTGCAAGTCTTAAATGGGCGTGCTGGCCCGGCGCGTGTCCTGGTCTGGTCTGGCAGGTGCAGGCGGGTAACCGCCATGCAGGTAGGCAGACCTATCCAGTGCTCCGAGCGCCAGTGCTCCTGGCTATCTGCCCAGCATCCACCAGAGAAGGTGCTAGGCAGGACAGTGACAGTGAAATGCATTGCGCAAAGGGTGCGAGAATTAGAAGCAACTCGGGGGTTATTCACAACCACCCGGTGCTAATGCAGATGCGCAGCAAGGCGATGCAGAAAGCGAAAGGCAAAGCAGATCATGAGAACAGAGCTGAAGTGAATTCCCATAGCAGTGAAATGCATTGCGCAAAGGGTGCGAGAATTAGGTGCAACTCGGGACCATGCAGGGCCAGGATGCGAAAGGCAATTTGCGCTAGGCATGAAAGGAGGTGAAAGCGCAAGGCATGAAAAGAGGTGAAAGCGCAAGGCATGAAGCAAAGCCTTTCCGACTTATCAAAACAGTCTTTCATGCATGCGCAGCAAGGGGGGGCCCGGCAAGGGGGGTCAATCAATGCACATCAAGGGGTCATGCAAAGGGGTCAAGCTGCCAGGTCATGCAAAGGGGTCAAGCTGCCAGAGAAGATGCTGGGCATGGCAATCAATGCACAGCAAGGAGTCATGCAAAGGGGTCAAGCTGCCAATCCATTGAGAAGGACACCAAGGCAGAGGCTGTGCAATCGGATGGAGACAATGTAGACATTGCTAAGGAGGAGGAGATGGAGGAGGAGGAAGATGGGGATGGGGGCATGGAGGAGGAGATTCTAGTGCAGCGATTGTACAGGCGCTGTTGTTACCCAACAAGTTAGCATTGGCCCTCTTTCTACAACGTGATAGCCTGTTCCCACAATCTAGAGTAGACAGTATTGTGTCAGGTAGCACCATGGCGTCACTTAGCACATGACCTGTCAGCACCAAGTGCAGAAGTTATCACCAATGGACTTGTTGGCAGCAGTGCAACATTAGCACCGTGCACAAGTTTGCACGAGTGTACTAATTTGCCTTATCCAACACACATTTTGAGTGATTTCAGGATTCTAGGATGGCAGTTGGCAGATTTAAGGATATAAATTTGTGTTATGTACATAATGAGGCTATGAGGTATGAAATTATGAATAATAAGTCCTGAGTTAGGAGTTATTAGTTCTGACTTGTATAAGGTACATATAAGTTCTGAGTTGTGAGTTATACATAAGTGAGGTACACATAAGTACAGATTTCGGAGTCATAAGTACTAAGTTGTACTATCGAACTGTTGAGTTGTGAGTTGTGAGATAAATAATTATGAGCAATGCGTTCAAGACTTTGTAAACAGCTTTCACCTTCCTCTTGACTGTCCTCTACAATTGATTTTGTATTGGAATACTTCGAAGGAAATTTCTCTTTCTCCAAACGAGCAAATCAATGTTACAATTGAAATTGAAGGGAATAGTCTCTTTCTCCGGAATACAACAAAACAATCTTACAAAATAAATTGTAAGATATTTTCGTAAAATACACAAAAAAAGCAAAATCAATTAATTTACGAAAACGATCTTACAAAATAAATTGTAAGATATTTTCGTAAAATATACCAAAAAAGCAAAATCAATTAATTTGCGAAAACGATCTTACAATATTTATCGTAAGATTTCAGTAAAATAAAAAATCCGTTCGGAAGCAGGAACGCCCATTCTTTCTCATATGTATTGCATATTTTGAGCGCGGGCTGCATATCGTACTTTTTCATATCGATGGTGTTTTCTTTCCCGGGCATGGAGATGTACCCTACAGTGCCGTCTGCCGTGTGCTGTCGACGACACTTCCGTTCTCCCGAACCATCTTCTTCGAGCGTCCAATAGTCGGGGCATGTCGATACGCTCATGAGTCGCCGTGTGTCGTACGCGGTTTCCCTCATTTTCTATAGTCTCGCCTCGTAATTCCAGACGGCCAGTAGTGAAAATATTGACAATGCGAAAAGACCAAAGAGGACCGTTGACAAGAATAACTTGTACTCGGAAACCTTTTCGATATACTTTTTGCTTTTGAACAAGGCCACAACAACAACCGCGAATAGGAGGCAGCATGTGGCGAAAATCAATGTGTTCATGTACAAGTTCTTTGGCTTGTTGTTATCATTCTCGTAAACCATAGCTGACCTCCTGCCTCTTTTTTGTATACACTTGTTCTAAATTTTTTTTGGGACACCCTGTACTGTAATGTGAATGATATCCCTTGAACGAATGCCAAAGCATCTAAAAAGCAGACCAGTGTACCCAAATTTGCAGCCCATTAAACCATGGGTGTTTCGGCGATTTTTGTGATTTTTTTGCGATAATTTATTCCCTTGGTCGGGTTCGTGGTTCGACTTCGCGTGGCCCTGGAAATCTGGCGGATGTGTTGCACGCTTGTGTACCAATGTAGTGTACAAGCGCACCACATGTGCACCACATTTTCATTTTTTTTATATGTTCCGTCGAGTGTATTATGGGGTGGCCCACTCGGCTGCAGTGGTTAGGGCAGGCTACCTGATTGCAGGGGCAGTGATGGTGGGGGCAGCAGTGGTGGTAGCTGCGGCGACGCACCTCTCCAGCACGCCTTGGGTCTAACCAGCGTTGATGATTGTGAGAGGGAACCGCGGGGCGGGGCTGTGTGCGCGGGAAGAAGGGCTTACGCATGCGCAGACAAACGGGGGCAGCTTCGTCAAGCAGGCGGATGTGCCGTACACGAAGCGGTTTCATTTTAGTATTCCGTTGACTGTAGGCAACTGTTGCACCTTTTTCCACGAAACGCGGAAGCGTTCAGGGGCGAAGATGACGAGCCCCGTACCGGACCAGTGACCTGACGAGCTGATGTCGTACTTGGTCTGCTTGATGTCGTCCCAAAAACGCTGCATGTGTTCGTTCAAGGGAATGTCGTCCACTATGAGGAGTCTGTCGAACTTCGCCTCCTCCAGGACCTTGAAGATATCGCGTTCCGATTTGCCCAGGTGGTCAATGTCGAGAAGGACGAGGTCTGAGGTTCGCAGGTGGTCAGGGAGATCGCGCATGTAGTTCGGGCCGATCTCAAGACGTACGTTGGGGATGTGGATCGCGGTGGGAACTGACGGGTCTGAAGGTAGGGAAGATATAAGGTCGAAGCTGCGCACCGTCTTCTCGGTCGCTAAGGATAGCGCAGCGGCTGACAAACCTTGAAAGTGCCCGATATCGATGATAGTGGGACGTCGGACGGAACGCGCAACATGTGCGAGTAATCTGTAGTGCTCCTCTCCGGCAGAAAGGTCAAAGAACCTGAAATTGGATGACCACCGACATACTGAGTTCACACTGGAAAGGTCGATCGCGTTCAAATCCGTGGGATCGAGGACGATATCGATGATCTCTGATGCCATTATTTATCGTGACCACTTTAAAACCTTACAGTAAAGTGGGACACACCTTTTTATACTCGAAAAAACTGCAGATCGTTGCTTTTGGGCAATGTTGGGGGGTGCAACAGGTTGTAGTGTGACACACTGTGTCCCCAAATCAGGATCATGTGGTGGGGGGGGTCGAGGAACTTCTCTGCGCGTCTCGGCGAAATGCGAGAGGTCGCTCTCTCCCAAAGACTTGGTGGAGTGTAAGCATCAGTTGTTCCCGGAAGCGTTCAGGGGCGAAGATGACGAGCCCCGTACCGGACCAGTGACCTGACGAGGTGATGTCGTACTTGGTCTGCTTGATGTCGTCAAAAAAACGCTGCGTGTGTTCGTTAAAGTGAATGTCGTCCACTATGAGGAGTCCGTCGAACTTCGCCTCCTCCAGGACCTTGAAGATATCGCGTTCCGATTTGCCCAGGTGGTCAATGTCGAGAAGGACGAGGTCTGAGGTTTGCAGGTGGTCAGGGAGATGGCGGGACTATCTTCCACACCTTGGCAAAATATACTGCAATATCGTCTATTACGGCCTCGAAGGAAGAGAACTCCCCTGTGACAAACGGAGGAATCTCCTTCTCCTCATCACATGTGAAAATGTAGCTGCCGGTGTCGGTGTCCACAAACACCTGGTGACTGCAGTAGCCCCGTCTAAACCCCACGACCAATGTGTAGTGGGCGCCATCCCACTCCCTAGAGTACCCCCCCGGTTGGCGGATGAACCACGTGCGCAGGTACTCCTTGACCTCCTCCAAAGTCTTCACGTCCTTCTCATACAAGTTATACGTCTCAGTTCCTTCGGGTGGCATGGCATCCTGTATTGCCTGAATGACCGGGTGAGTCGGTGGCATCTTGGTGTTATAAAACGGCACGCAGAAGAAGCCGGGAATGTTTTGAATGAGTTCAGTGTGGTTATCCATCCCATACGTGCTTTAAACTGATTGGTAAAAACTCAGAGGGTTTGTGATTTGTATGATTTATTACAGTCAACGGAATACTAAAATGAAACCGCTTCGTGTACGGCACACCTCACGGTGTAACCTAATGGTGTAGAAATCCACGGGGCAGTGGAACACCAATACGATTTTGAATCAACAAATTGCAAGATGTTAACGAGAATATTGTGGTTCTTTTTTAGATCACTTTTTTAGATCACTTTTTCTTTGCTGGACGGGCCATTTTGTAGGACCATCCACTCGTACACTATAACGTCTGTCGACGCCTTATACCGTTTATTGGGATGTTTCATTTTACTGTTCCGCCGACTGTAGGGTCCAGCTTCCGGGCAGCTTCCGACCTACAGTCGGCGGAACAGTAAAATGAAACATATATCAGATGGAAATAAATGTACGACATCGCCGTTAGAAAATAGGCGTTAAGAATGGTCGCTGACTTGGGTGTACACACCTCCTTACAGTCCAGAATTCAATGCTATTGAAAAACTCGTATTGTTGTAGACACCACTCGGCCCCCTCCGGTGGTCGCGACAACATTAGGCTACACCGTAAGGTGTGCCGTACACGAAGCGGTTTCATTTTAGTATTCCGTTGACTGTATGCTCTCACAATCGCAAGGCTGCAATTCATGGAACTGTTGGGTATATGGAGACCGCTTCCGGTGTGGCCGTACACTCCAGAAAGCGGTTTCTCGAGATGATGGTCTCGAGGTCTTAGGGAGTGGGGTGGAGAGAGATGATCGACAGTCTCAAGCAGGCTTCTGCTTGACAATCCGATTGGCTTTATGAAGAGGGATTGAGCTGCAGGTTCGCAGTGTGTGCGGACAGGTGTGGTGTAAAACACACACACGGCGGCTTGCGCAGACTCCCCGTACGTCCATCCTCACACATGCCGCGGCGGCTTGCGCAGACTCCCCGTACGTCCATCCTCACATATTCCGCGGCGGCTTGCGCAGACTCCCCGTACGTCCATCCTCACACATGCCGCGGTGGCTTGCGCAGACTCCCCGTGCGTCTTCAACACGCACTTCTTTACTCTAATTTCCGGCCAAGAAGTTGTTGGTAAAGTCCTGAATATCTCTGTTGATATCCTACTCTGTGGGCGGTTTGGTGACAGTTGTTGATGGCACCACTTTTGAATCGTTGCGCTTGACCATGTTGAAGACTCCTCTAGCGCACGGTGTGCAAGTGCCGCAGCATGCCCAGAAGCATCCGCACAACGTGAATGGCATTATCATCGATGCAATGCATTGCACCAAGCAGGTCGCTACGAACCTTTCCTGTCCAGGCTTGGTTTTCAGGTCGAATGCACTGGCTGAGTATGGTTCGTATTTACCGCAGCAACCTCCGCAGCACATACAACATGGGATGCAGCAGACAGCATCCGCCGAGAGAAAAGCACAAGCTTTGATAGTGCTTACACAACTAACATCGTCCACTGAAGACTGTTTCTTGGCATTAGTAGCGACGAAGACTGACATGTTTTCTTCTGTAGAAAAGTAGATCAATCAACTAACTAAATCAATTCATTACAGTTGTTCTCAAATAAAGTGGGACACACCTTTTTATACTCGAAAAAACTGCAGATCGTTGCGTTTGGGCAACGTTGGGGGGTGCAGCAGGTTGAAGAGGTTCTCGAAGATATTCCGAGTCGCCTCTGTGGTAAACCGTTCAACCGTCTGTGTCCCCATATCAGTATCAGGTGTTGATGGGTTTTTCGAGGAACCTCTCGGCGCGTCTCGGCGAAACGCGAGAGGTCTCTCTCTCCCAAAGACTTGGTGGAGTGTAAGCATCAGGATGTTCCTGGAAGCGTTCACGTCGCGGTCCCAACGTCGGTATTTAGGCAGACCTTTGAAATCGTTTGAATCAACTGGTTTGAATCAATGAACCCCTATCAAGCGGTTTTCCCCTTGAATCAGGGTACCTTGAAAACAGTTTGAATCAGTGATTCAATTCAAGCAGCTTATTCATTGAATCAGACGGAAGTCAATCAAGACAATATCAAACGGAATTCAAGGTGGTCGAAGATATTGCACTTCGAAATGTAGCTAAGCTCCCATATGTAGGCTGCCGAGAGGTAGGAAGCTTTGAATCCGAGGCGGGCGAGCGCCTAGCGATAACCGGCACAAATCCGTACCTTGTAGTACATTAGTTGTGCTTTCATTGGCTAGACAAAAATCTAGGGTGGGGTGTAGGTGCTAGCAAGATGATGGCTGTAATCTTAAGTGTCACAACTGGCTATGTAACCAAGTTGAAGTCTGGCTATGTAACCAAGTTGAAGTCTGGCTACGTAACCAAGTTGAAGTCTGGCTATGTAACCAAGTTGAAGTCTGGCTATGTAACCAAGTTGAAGTTGAATGTAGGAGTTTGGAAACAGCCCAAGTAGGGTGTGTGTGCGTGTTTAAGTACTCGCACTTTGGACAATGGTAGGAAAGAAACTTTTACAAGAAAGGAAACAAATATAATGCCAGAAAACAAATTGGTATCATATATTTAATTTTCCTGCTGAGGACGGCTTAGCTGGCTCGAAGCTACACAACAACCTAATATACAGAGAGACAGCCTAATGGAGCTGGCTGGAAGCTATACAACCTGGCACACAAAGTGAAAGTCTTATGGAGCTGGCTGGAAGCTGTACAACCTAATGGAGCTGGCTAGAAGCTGTACAACCTAATGCAGCTGGCTGGAAGCTGTACAACCTAATGGATCTGGATAGAAGCTGTACAACCTGTCACACAAAGTGAAAGTCTATTGAAGCTGGCTGGAAGTTCTACAACCTAAGGAGCTAGCTGGAAGCTGTACAACCCATGGCTGGAAGCTGTACAACCTAATGGAGCTGGCTGGAAGTTAGGTCTAATTCAGTTGTAGGGAAAGTATTCATCGTTGTGGGTATCGCACAATTGATGAATACAATACAGTGCTCTCGTGGGTATCGCACAAGAAGGCTGTATATTGTCAACTACCAGGCCCGGCTATTGTCCAAGGTGGTGGAAGGGATAATAGGCCTATCTACTGCTGTGCTTGAAATTTCAAATTAATTTTTTTGGGTTTTTTTGTATGAGGGTTTAAAGGTACTGCCTGTCCTGGTCAACAAGGACAGGCAGTACCTTTAAACCCTCATAAACAGAACCCAAACTAAAGTCACCCTATGATTACTGCTCCATGCTACTATATATTCAGGGCACTAACATGCCTTAATATCCCATTGGCTAAGCTTGGCACCACATGATGGCAGCTTCCAGGCAGCTCCACTACTGCATATTCGTCCTTTACTTGCTCCCAACAGCCAGCATTCATGAATGACCTGCAAGGGATAAACATTAGAATGAGTAAGATAATGCTGCTTAGAATGTGCTGCACTTATCATGTTGGTGACTTAAGTGTGTGCAGAGGGTGGTGGATGCATACATGGCTAAACGCATTGACCACCCATTTTGTAGCAAGCAGCCTCAAGGGCGCTTATGCGGCTACATAATGGGCAGGTGCAGCTAAGCCATATTTTTTTATTACTGACATGCATTAATTAAGTTGTTACATGAGGGTGGTTCAGGCATACCATACAAGGCAAATCGCATCTCCCCGCCATTCTGTAGCAAGCAGCCTCAAGGGCGCTTATCGGGCTACAGTATGGGTAGGTTCAGCTAAGCCATATTATGATATTATTGATAAGTAACATGCATTAATTAAGTTGTTACATGAGGGTGGTTCAGGCATACCATACAAGGCAAATCGCATCTCCCGCCCATTCTGTAGCAAGCAGCCTCAAGGGCGCTTATCGGGCTACAGTATGGGTAGGTTCAGCTAAGCCATATTATGATATTATTGATAAGTAACATGCATTAATTAAGTTGTTACATGAGGGGTGGTTCAGGCATACCATACAAGGCAAATCGCATCTCCCGCCCATTCTGTAGCAAGCAGCCTCAAGGGCGCTTATCGGGCTACAGTATGGGTAGGTTCAGCTAAGCCATATTATGATATTATTGATAAGTAACATGCATTAATTAAGTTGTTACATGAGGGTGGTTAAGGCATACCATACAAGGCAAATCGCATCTCCCGCCCATTCTGTAGCAAGCAGCCTCAAGGGCGCTTATCGGGCTACAGTATGGGTAGGTTCAGCTAAGCCATATTATGATATTATTGATAAGTAACATGCATTAATTAAGTTGTTACATGAGGGTGGCTCAGGCATACCATACAAGGCAAATCGCATCTCCCGCCCATTCTGTAGCAAGCAGCCTCAAGGGCGCTTATCGGGCTACAGTATGGGTAGGTTCAGCTAAGCCATATTATGATATTATTGATAAGTAACATGCATTAATTAAGTTGTTACATGAGGGTGGTTCAGGCATGAAAGCATAACTCACCACAACTTCTTGCCAAGTCCTAGTTTCGCTCCCTCGAATCCTCCGAGCGAGCTGCAAGTGGAAACAGACATCAAAGTTAGTGAATGAGTGAGTGTTTCAAGTAGCTCAGTCCCCCCCCCCCCCCCCCCCCCCCCATCCCCCTCCCAACCCCTTGTTCTATAGTGTTGTGTAGTGTTGTGTAGTGTTGTGTAGTGTTGTATAGTGTTGTGTACTGTTGTGTAGTGTAGTGTAGTGTACTGTTGTGTTTTGTCGTGTACGGGTCCCAGCAGCTGCAGCATATTTTTACCAAAGGCCAACTGCCCACCTAGGGATCTGCCCAGAAGCTGCAGCATATTTTGTGTGGATCCAACTCTTACCCCCCACCCCGCCCACCCACCCCCCACCCCACCCCCAACCCCTGTAGATAGCGCACCTGCATATCCTTGGGCATAATGGTTACCCGCTTGGCATGTATAGCCGCCAGATTAGTGTTCTCGAAGAGGCCCACCAAGTAGGCCTCTGTCGCTTCCTGAAGGGCCAAATTTGCCCCTGCTTGGATTCTGTAATTTCCGAAATCTTGTACAATTTGTCGAACTAGCCTCGTGTAACTACGAGGAGCAGCTTGCACTAACGAGGCAACGATCACAAGGCCAAGATGCAGTTGGCGACCAGGGCTGCTCACCGATGCATGTATGCCTTGTGATCGTTGCCTCGTTAGTAGTTGTCTCCAGTCGAAGTGAAGAAAAAAAGAGGAAGAGGAGGATCGTAGCGTAGCGTTCAGAATGCGAGTTTACAATCTGGTGGCTCGAATTGCACTTGGCCGGTTCAGTTTGTGGGTTCAGGGGTTTGGCGTGCGTGGGCTCCGTTGCCAGGGATCTTCTACTGGGCGCGGGGACAGCTGAGAGCCGGACAGGAGTACGGTACACGGTTGCTTGGAACAACAGTCCAGCTAGCACTACAACAGTTCGCGTCCCGGATTTATTGGAACAGGGAAGAGAGGAACCAACGGTGAAGGGCCAGCAAGGGTAGGAAAGGGAATATACGGTTAGCACAAGGGTCTATATTGCTTATTAACCGTAGGTATTTCGGCCCAATTTCAGCAGTGAATACAACTGCATTATTTAATGAATAACTATTCAAATCTTTGCATACCGTACTTCCTTTAAGTTACATAGACTTAGATATGAATAAGGGATGCTTTGGAATATATGTCAAAGAGGTCATCAATGTAATAAAACATGTTTATAACATACCCCCATAGACTATCCTACAGTAGGAAAATGGTCCCTGAACTTGTAAGGTACCATATGGGATCAGTCCGATTCAGGAAAACCAAAGATCAGAAGCAGATTCGAAGGAACGAGGAAGTTCTGAGTTCAAATCAGTAGTTACCGATCTGCGCTGTTTAAACCGTAACCAGTTGAGATCCTGAACCCCATAGACTATCCTACAGTAGGAAAATGGTCCCTGAACTTGTCAGGTACCTATATGTGATCAGTCCGATTCAGGAAAACCAAAGATCAGAAGCAGATTCGAAGGAACGAGGAAGTTCTGAGTTCAAATCAGTAGTTACTGATCTGTGCTGTTTAAACCGTAACCAGTTGAGATCCTGAACCCCATAGACTATCCTACAGTAGGAAAATGGTCCCTGAACTTGTCAGGTACCTATATGTGATCAGTCCGATTCAGGAAAAACAAAAATCAGAAGCAGATTCGAAGGAACGAGGAAGTTCTGAGTTTAAATCAGTAGTTACCGATCTGCGCTGTTTAAACCGTAACCAGTTGAGATCCTGAACCCCATAAACTATCCTACAGTAGGAAAATGGTCCCTGAACTTGTCAGGTACCTATATGTGATCAGTCCAATTCAGGAAAACCAAAGATCAGAAGCAGATTCGAAGGAACGAGGAAGTTCTGAGTTTACATCAGTAGTTACCGATCTGCGCTGTTTAAACCGTAACCAGTTGAGATCCTGACCCCCACAGACTATCCTACAGTAGGAAAATGGTCCCTGAACTTGTCAGGTACCTATATGTGATCAGTCCGATTCAGGAAAACCAAAGATCAGAAGCAGATTCGAAGGAACGAGGAAGTTCTGAGTTTACATCAGTAGTTACCGATCTGCGCTCTTTAAACCGTAACCAGTTGAGATCCTGAACCCCATAAACTATCCTACAGTAGGAAAATGGTCCCTGAACTTGTCAGGTGCCTATATGTGATCAGTCCGATTCAGGAAAACCAAAGATCAGAAGCAGATTCGAAGGAACGAGGAAGTTCTGAGTTTAAATCAGTAGGTACCGATCTGCGCTGTTCGAAAGGCGCGGATCTGTAACCAGTTCTCTAAGCTCAGAACTTCCCCGTCCCTTCGAATCTGGTTATGACATTTTGTTTACCTGAATCTAATTTATCAGATATAGGTACCTAAGAAGTTTAGAAACCATTATCGTAGTGTAGGATAGCCTACTGGCGTGCAGGGTCCCAACTGGTAGCTGTTCGAAAGGCGCGGATCTGTAACTAGTTCTCTAAGCTCAGAACTTCCCCGTCCCTTCGATTCTGGTTATGATATTTTGTTTTCCTGAATCGATATAATCATATATAGGTACCTAAGAAGTTTAGAAACCATTATCTAGGTGTAGGATAGCCTACTGGCGTGCAGGGTCCCAACTGGTCGCCGTTCGAAAGGCACGGATCTGTAACCAGTTCTCTAAGCTCAGAACTTCCCCGTCCCTTCGATTCTGGTTATGATCTTTTGTTTTCCTGAATCTAAATAATCATATATAGGTACATGAGAAGTTTAGAAACCATTATCATAGTGGAGGATAGCCTACTGGTGTGCAGGGTCCCAACTGGTCGCTGTTCGAAAGGCGCGGATGTGTAACCAGTTCTCTAAGCTCAGAACTTCCTCGTCCCTTTGAATCTGGTTATGATCTTTTGTTTTCCAGAATCGGAATAATCATATTTGGGTACATGAGAAGTTTCGGGATCATTATCCCCCATTGTTCATCAGGTTTGATTAGCATGACCCCCATCAGGGTTGACTAGGTCCTGCGACGCAGATCCCGCATGCACCGCAGGCGCAGGCCCCGAGAATCCGATTCAAATATGGCGACCTGCTTCTCCGCCCATGCGCGTGCGGTTACGGCGGTACTGCATGCTGTACAGTTCAAACTGGTCAGCGCAATGGGTTAGCGCTTCAACTTAGCGGCTGTGCAAGCTTTCACTGTTCACTGCGCGTCAATTGGTTCTCGACTCAGCGATATTCCTGCAGAATAGCGCACCATGCTGCCTGCTTTCCTTGAATTAACTTGGACTGATCTATTCATAGCTTCAGCCATTCCCGAATTGCTTCCTAGATCCGTCAATACCTACATGCGCGAGCACTTTGCTTCCGCGGCACTTTGCTTTGGGAATGGTTGTGCTTCAACTCAAGACTGTAGCGACCTTCTTCTCCGCCCACGCCGGCGCGTGCGGTTAAGGTACTGCATTTTTCGTTTCGTCAAGTGGTGTCATACTTGACCAGAGTTGTGTCGCAGGCATTAAGGCAGCTGCAGCAAAATGACCTATCATGGAGCCGCAAGAGTTCCAATGCTCGAGGTGTGAAACAGGTGCGCAGTCAGATAGCGAATTTGGTTTGAACCATGGCTGCTATTTGAAAGTCGGGAGAATGCGCATTGCTGCCAATGTATCTCAACTAACGCTCACCAACGAACATTTGTCTGCAGGTCTCACTCCTGCGACTGGTCTCGCGTCAGAACGCCTGGATGCTTATGACCTTGAGGCTGAAGACGATGTCGTTGATGAACAAGAAGCACAGCATGCTGGAGTTTCGTCAATTCGTACCTGAGGAACTACTTCGTGGCCAACTGCACTTCCTTAGTAGCATATATATCTAGCTCTTCAATCACTAATTACTATCATGTTTAACTATCTAAGGATTCATTCATTATTGTGCTTTCAATTTCTGTAACAAAGATCGAAGAGTCCTGCTGTCCAAATATGCGCCCTCAGTCTTCAGTGCTTGCATTGCTTTACAAAAAAACAGATATATTTGAACATGGTTTGAGTCATGTTTGAAACAACCAACCTTGTTTCAAACCTTTTTCAAGGGGCACGTTGATGACGGCTTGATTAAGATCTATTTGAACATGGTTTGAGTCATGTTTGAAACAACCAACCTTGTGTCAAACGGATCTCAATCGGTAGGTTTGATGGCCGACTGATTCAAACAGGAAACAAAGATCGATTGAATCAAGGTTATCTCCGATTGAATCTAAGAATGAATCAAACGAACAATTCAAACAGGATTTTCTTTGTTTCAAACGACCCTCAAAGAAGTACTAAATACCGACGAAGTCTTCCCGCAGTGGATCCTACCGCCGCTCTGTTGGCGTGGCGCTCCGCTTTGACTGCTTTTGCAGTGGAGAATCTTGTGAATCCGCTTGCGTCCTTCCGTACATTCCCAAGTACCGTCTTGCTTCTTACGATGAGTGAGTGCAACCATGTTGCAAAGTCGGGTCTCACAGCAGCTGCATCGTTGAGATGTTCTGAACTCCTCGACGTCCTCCATGATAACGTTTTCGCGGCTACGAAGCTCGAAACGAATAGCTTGGAGAGGGCCACAAGTCCGCCTAGAGATTGGTGTCGCCCCAGACCTTTCCAATCACCAAACCCGACGAGTACCTTCGTGCTCTTCTCCCTCGGAGCTACGAAGTCAGCAATCTCAACAATGAGTTTCTGTTTCTTGCAGTACCTGCGAAAGCGGAGGTTTCGGTACCCCCTCGAAGCACGATGGGCAAGAAGAATTGGCGCGGCACCCATGTAGAATCTGGCGTACGCCCCAATCTGTTGAGACATCGGAGAGTCTCTATCCGGAATGACATCACCGAAGATATCAGCCGTTTCGAGGTTCCAAACGTCAGTTTGACGCTGAGATTTGAAGATCAGACCCTTGCGATAATATTTCGCCGAGCTATACGAATTGGTACTTCCGTCGAGTCCTGTTACCGTCACGATATCAGTAACACCAGGGTCTACTGCAGCCACGACCACATTATCACGGAAGGATAAATGCCACCCTCATCTGTTGTCATATACTCATGCGCCCGCGTAGAGAACGCGTCTCCAGGCATCGAACATGTTAGACATAGATCAGATGGAAATATATACAGTTGTTCTCAAATAATTTTGGGACACTCTGTATAATTTGAATGATGTACCCTGAAACCAGATACAGGTCCGTGGTTCACTACAAATATTTTTTGAGGAGTCTGAGGAAGGTTTGTAATATATACAAAGTGTCCAAGAGCTCACTACACAGATGGGTCAATGCTGATCAGGCTGGTAAAAGTAAGCGTTTAAAACGAAAAAGGAAAGAATTGTCCATGCTTTTACGTTCCACGATATCCAATTCCGTTGACTGTAATGTATTGTCAGACCGTTTGAATATTGAAAGAGCTCCAGCTGTCACTTCAGCAGGTATGGAGATGCTAATCGAATCTGCACGATCAGTGGGTGCAAGTTGGAGGTCAACAGTTTGACCATTCTGAACATACAGTCACGGACAATTAGAAATTGGTAGTACAACGGGGATTTCGACAGGAAATCCTATCCTCGGCATACTTACTTTGGAACATGACAAAAATAGCTATCGTTCACCTCCTTCACAAGATTGAACAACTCTTGGCGAATGGTTGTGTACCGGGCGGTTGCTTCATGCATTTTCACTAGATCTTTTTCCTCTGTATAGGTTGAAGGAGTCAACAAACGAATCCACATGTCATTATCAAACTCCATAGACTTCTTACACAAAGGGTCGGCTTGTTCACTTGTCCCATCGTGGTAGAATGTATGCGCCATGTTAAAACCTTACAGTAAAGTGGGACACACCTTTTTATACTCGAGAAAACTGCAGATCGTTGCTTTTGGGCAATGTTGGGGGGTGCAACAGGTTGTAGTGTGACACACTGTGTCCCCAAATCAGGATCATGTGGTGGGGGGGGGGGGGGGTCGAGGAACTTCTCTGCGCGTCTCGGCAAAACGCGAGAGGTCGCTCTCTCCCAAAGACTTGGTGGAGTGTAAGCATCAGTTGTTCCTGGAAGCGTTCACATCGCGGTCCCAAGTATTCCCGCAGTGTAGCCTGGCCCAACTTTAAACGTCAGAGTCTTTCTTTCGGAACGCGAACCAACGACTGAAGAAACTGTACTGCTTCTCCTCAGGAGTCATCTTGTTCCCAAGCATTTCCCGCAATGCAGGAGGTGCGTTCAACAACTTCTGAGTTGCCGCCCCCCCCGCGTGACCTTGACCATGGTGTGATCCAACCCGCCTACTTTGCCTACAACCTTGTCAAACAGAGGTTCTATCATACCGGTTGAGTAGCGCCCCAGACCGCTTGTCTGAAGCTCTGCTGAAGTCAGTGGTCGCATTCCTACCTCGCCCATCGCGCGCACAAGCTCCTTGTAGTCCATGAGGAACTCGGGAATATCCTGTCCGATGCTCTCTACGAACACGTCCACCTGTCTCCCGTACTTGTTCTTGGCGGACGCAGCGGCGTACCGCTTTGTAATCCGCCAGAGAAGCGAGGATCCCCCGGATGAAGCTCCAACTAAAGACCTTCCTTCCACGAATTCCCCCACATTTGTACTGGAGAGCGCTTCCGCGATAGCGTCTCCGTCTGGTGAAATGCCTACAAAGGTTCCACCCGGCCTTAGCACCGCGGCGACGTTGCAGCAGAGTCCGGAGAGACGCGCTGGGGACTCGAAGAAGTAATGGATTGCGAACATGCACGTCGCGAGGTCGAACGTGCCCTCCTTAGCGAAGTTCGCCATACTGCGTGCCGTGGCGTCCTCTTCCGTTTTGTCGTTGTTTCCGTGCAGCGCGGCGCTTACGATTAGGCGATCTGATTCAGGAATGGCAACCGATCCCTCCTCCCATTCTTTCCCGGTTTCGTAGATTGGAGTAGTGGCATCGAATGGGAAAAAAAGCATTTCCGGAACAATGGTGTGTTCTTCATTGTTCGCACTCAGCTTGCCCTTGGTCTGCAGAGCGCGTGCGTACGCGCCGTTGACCGGGTCTGTCAGATTGGACGAGAACTTGTCGATTCCAGCCACCTTGGACGCCCCTGCGCGTATCCACTTGTGCAGATCACCGGCCTTGCCCACGCCGAAGTCAAATATGCGCGGCGACGCGCCAGCGAAGCTCGATATCAAGTGCGCTTTCACATAGCTGTGAAACTTGCGCATGACCACCATGCCGCCCTCGTCTGTGCGCATGCGCGTGATGAAGTAAACAGACTTGAAAAGTTTGGCGCGAGCGGATGCCTCGTCAAGGGTCTCCTCGCCGGTAATGATCGCCTCGTAAACAGGGTGCATGATCGTGCGCCACACGTTCATCGCTGTCTCGTAGTTGTTGGCTGTCACACGTCCAGTAGCCGCAGCGGATTCCGTCTTGTCGTAACAGATGCGCTTGGGCACCCAGTTCGCCGGAGAATGGCGAGAGGACTCTTTGCGGTAGGCGAATTCTACCACCATACCGTCGCTGATGAGGTCACCGTTTTTGCACTTCAAATTCTCGGGGAGAATTGCAGTATGTAACGGAGGCATAGCAGGAGATGCTGCTGATGGCGGTTCCAAGAATGCGAACGGACGCGCCTGGTACCTTGTCTTGGATGGTAGTACCGCCTCTGTGTTTCTCACCTCGGAGGCTGAAGCCTCCAAGAACGAGCGTAGGTCGCGTGTGCCGTCATTTCCATCGACAGCGTCCGTGTTGTACCCAACCAACAGATCAACGCGTTGGCGTATTGGCGCCGTTTCATGATCCGCTAGCCTGGAATCCGCTGAAGTATCAGTAAACTTTACCAAGAAGTCGATGGTGCTGTCTTCTGGTGGCTTCCACTTGAGCACCTCGCGCCACGTTCGGATGCGGGCAAGCGAACTTGGGCGTTTGGCATCGTCGAAGGTCCCTCCAACTGGAAGGTCAGCAGGGGTGAAGACCAGGCCGTCGTGGTGGTACGGATACAAGCCTGAGTCACGACGCCGGAGGACAGCTGCCGCGTGCTGGAATATTGATGATGTATCGGTATCCTCAACGGAGAACATGAACGTCTTAACAAAGAAATTGTCAGGTAAACCCGCGAGAGCGTTGCGCGCCACCTCCAGTCTACAGGTCTCGTCTTCTTTGGATTTGGATTTTTTCTTTTTCTTCGTGTGAGCAGAAGCATCCACAAGTGGCAGATGTGCGACCGACTTGCCGTTGGCGACGTATACGTCAAACACGGCGAATATAGGTGATGCCGAATCCCCTGTGTGGTCTACGACGTACTCTCCGTCGAGTAGACACTGTCTGTATCCCGTGGAGGCGCTGTATTTGGTAGCGAACGCATGCACGCCGAGACGATCGTCTAGCGTGAAGAGACGTCCTTCATCATCCACAACCATGAGACGCCGCTCGCCGTCTGCCTTCTCCGTGACAGTGTACTTGTTATCAGTGATGGAAACTGCTCCAGGGATAGCTGACGCACCAGAAAGGAGGTTCGACATGTCCAGCGTTGCTGGTTTCGGGGCGACGAGACCATTCGGACGTCTACTAGGGTTGTTGGGGTGGTGTTGCGCACCGTCGTCGTCACCTAGTGCCAGTAGGCGCCAATACATCTCCATCACGCGATGCTTCTCGCTCAGAGAAAGCGCAACCTCAGAATCGTCGATCACCTTCAAAACGACCGAAAAACATTGCATCAATCCCCGAGCGATGGTATCATTCTCATTGGGGGCGGAGGCACCTGAAATGTCACCAGGCGCCGACGGACTAGATTTCACCAACTCGACCTCGAACTCGTACGTCTCTGCAGCGCCCAATACGCGTTGAGAGAACCACCCAGTGTAGTCCCGTTGCTGCTGATGATACATTCCTTGGCTAGAGTATCCTTGGGGAACCGCCGCAAAGCGGACTGCCGTGATGTCGAGCCGGAACATTGGAGTCATCTCGAAACTGCACCGCCGTTTCAAACGGAAGTTTATCACCTCGTACGGACCTGACAGGCCTGCGCTCTCGGTTCTTTCAGTTTCTTCGCGCAGATTAACGCGCATGGAGTACTCGGGAATGGTCACATATCCGAGCAGTCGCTTTTCGGTGACCGTGACGGCGGTGGCGTTTGTGCGCCGCCCGAGGAGAGATTCGGCGAACGTCTCCATTTCCGAAATGCGCTCCTTCTCGTCGTCTGAATTAGGGGACAATGTCAGACGCGTCCTAATTTGTTGCGCACCATCTTGAGGGAAGCTCCTCCCAGACCTCACAGACACGTCGAGCGTATCGGACACAGGCATGGCGGGATACCGGGTACGCATGAGCTCGATCGCGCGCATGGCGATGCGCCTGTCAGGGACACGATAGTGCTGATGTCTAAGGTGGGTGGACGGATGCACGTAAGATGCCTCAAGTTCCGTTGCATGCCCGCCACCAGAGGTGGGACGCTTACCGACGAGGGCAGACAAAGCCTCCCAAGAGACCTTGTCGATCTTCATGATTGGAAGGTATTGTTGAACGTCATTTACACAAACCCCATTTATACTCTGTTACGGAATTTTAAATTCCCGTAAAGGTAGTAACAGCATCAGCAGCAGCACAACATGAGCAGCAGCAGCACAGACAATGTGCACCTTCGAATGGTGGGAAGCAACCCTGTCATACACACGGAGGCACCCACCTTCGGGATCGTTATGGACCCAGCTATCGCTACTCCAGGAAACGCAGCTCTCGCTCTCAGGCACGGAGACGACGTCTTCTTCACAGCAACCGAGGTCGCAGACGGCAAGCACACAGCGCCGTACTGCGAGCGGGCGATCCTTCGCATCCGGATGTAGGCGCCACCCTTACGCTGGGCGTCCAAGCGAACGACGCTCTTCGCATCTCACAGACGAACGTTCTCTTCCGAACCACCGCACAAATGCAAAGCAACCTGATCGCGAGAGATAGTCTTGTTGTGCAGAACGGGGCGATAAGCGCTACAAACGTCGACAACCTCGTGGACGACTTCATAACCAACTCCCTCATACTCCCACCGACAGCCAACGCTCTAGCTACCGCGTATGTCACGCTCAGCAATCTCATCGTATCGAGGGTCGCATCCGCATCCACAGGCGGTGCCAACAATGAATCGTATTATGGGTCCAGGATCCCCACCGGCTCTGAGACCATGCAAATGGGGTCCATCGCGTGCGCTGTTTCGTCGCAGGATCGCTCATGGAGTACACGTACTGCAACCTTCCTGCGGACTCCAGATGCGCGTACATGGACCAACCCCCGTCCGCGTACGCCCTCAACATGGCGTACGTGCAGCTCAGCAACTACGTGCAAACGAAGCTCGCGACTCTGAACACTACCCTATCCGTCATGGAAGGGTATGGTGGAAACACGAGCACTTCCAACAACAGCATCCAACTGCCCTCCGACGGCATGTGGCAGACGGACATGTGGCTCCAGAGCGCAGATGGAACAGACCGCATGTTATTCCACACCGGCGGGGGAACTGAGTTCCCCTCTCAGCGCTACACATGGCGGGCGCAGGAAGTGGGGGCTTCGTTCCTTGACACCGAGCCAGGCGTGGGGATGACGCTTCACGAGGGCACGCTGTTCGCACCCAGCGTTGACGTCGCAGGCCCGCTAAGCGTCGCAGGGAGCCTGGTGGTGTCGGGACAGGACGTAGACTTCAGACAAGTCGAGTGTCTACGCATCCCGACGGGCAACGTGGAGGCAGGCACGGTGTTCGCTAACCATTACTGCAACCTCCCCACGGCCTCTTCCGTGCAAAGGGTGGTTGTACAAATAGCGGCGTCGAGAAACCAACTTCTCGACGCGTACTCCTCGAACGTTGCAGTATCGGCATCCCTCTTTGCCGCAGTCAATTCGAATATTGACAGTCGCGTGACCAACGCGACCGTACTGGTAACAGAGGCGTTGTACGCAGCCACGGAGTCGTACCAACGATCGATCAACGACACACAGAGGATCGTGCGAGACTACTACACGAACGAACCGGTCGAGTGCATCAAGATGACGAGTCACGCCTCAAACGCAGGGGACGTCATGAGTCTGATGCTGACCAACGACACAGACGAGAGCGTCAAACTCGATATATACCCTGATGCGGCTGGATCCAAAGCATCGTTTGTGGCTACCAAAGGGTTAATGATACGCGGGTCAACTGCCGCAGAAATAGACATCGGATCGGTAGTTCGCGTGCGCACCGGTCCGGATGCGGCGAGAATCATACCCGAGGGTCCCGAGTTCGCCCTCACACCCGGATTCGAAGCGACGTCCTCGTCAACATATGCACCTGACAGTTGGTCTGCCCCCTACCAAGCGTTTTCGGATACCCCTCTCGCGACAAGCTGGATATCAAAGCTGGGCGCCTACACCTCGGACTCTGGTGCGCCGACTAGCGAGTCCGCGCTCACGAACACTCTGTCGCTGGTGGGAGATGCCCCAACTCAGTGCATGGCGAGTGGGTGCAGCTGAATTTCCCTAGCGTGCTTTACGTGCACTCTGTGTTCATCGCGTGCTCTTCCATGAACTACATGCCGGACGACTTCGCGATTCTCGGGCTTCCGGAAGGGGATGCCGGTTGGCGCAATCTCTATTTCCGTGCGTCGCAGTTGCCCTTTTTAGGAAGAGGGGAAGGGATGTGGTACACGCTCCCTAGAGGTGCAGGTATCTTGCCTCTCGTCGCTGTGAGGTTGGTGGTAACACGTACGGCATCTCGTGCCACGCTTCCCGGGGTCTTCTCGACATCCGTGCAGGTGGACCTAGTGCGTTTCCTAGCGTCAGAGTCGGTGCTTGCATCGAACCTTCTATTTTCAGTAGGAGATGAGGTGGCACCGACACTGAGTGTGTCTCACGCGGGCTCGGTGGGGGTGAGGTTGGTTGGGACGCCATCGGCGGCCTTGCATGTTGGAAACGCGTTAGAGCCTCGCACAGTCGTCCTTTTTGATAATGATCCTGACCTGCTAAAGAGCACGAGTTTCGCGGGTTCGGGATCTCACCTGCGGCACTCACGATGCGTGTAGAGGGTCCCGAGGCCTCCTTCAGTTTTGAGGCGGGCAGATGCCCCTCCAATTCCGATGAGGTGGCGAGCATCTCCGGCTCGGACGGAACGCTCAGCACAGGAGGCTCTCTACGTTTCGCCGGAGAATTCAGACACACGTCATCGCGACACGCCTTTATCATCGATAACGGGGACTTCATGGCTGGCCCTCTGGTAATGCCAGACGCCCACCGGGACACGGTCCTGATCCGCGACTCCAACACTTACGTAACCATAGGAGGTCGTCTATCGTTCGTAAATAACTACGGAAGTAACGTGGACTTGGACTCTGCAAGCAACCTAGACTTGGACTCTGCAAGCAACCTGGACTTGGACTCTGCAAGCAACCTGGACTCCATGAACAGAGAGGACTCGAACGCGCTTCTGGTACTCGACTGGAATACCGTGAGTTCGCCTTGCGGGCACGGGATGCTGGGCACACCCGAGGTTCCCTGGGCATCCATCGCCGGTAGGGATCAACTGTACCTACAAGACGGTCGTCTCCTCGGCGCCGCCATCTCCGACCTGACGTGGAACGATGCATCGCTCCCGATGGTCGACCGCAATCACGGCCTGCCATGGGCGGACGTGCAAGCGGGGCATAGGTGCCATCACATAGGTTCATCCTCGACGCGATTGGTGAAGGATGAAGCGAGCAGCCTTTTCAATCTACACTTACCAGGAGAAGTCACGCTCGCGATAGGCGGCGCGGACGCCGTCCTCGGGTACTCCCTTTCTTCCTCGTCATCGCGGCACGTCGTCGTCAACATCCTCGTCGCGGCAAGCGGTGCGATCCGGGTCGCTGTATTGCCTGGCGACATCTGGACGTGGGAGGAGGACCCGAGAACGGAGGCCGCCGTTACCCTCTGGCGAGTGCAGTTGGCGGACAAGTCCCCCTACGTAGAAAGCATGGAGGCCGTCCTGGAGGTGGTGGTCGCTGATGACGGAGGGGGCTCCATCATCGAGGGTAGCGAGGGCGGAGGGATCTGGGAGACGGACCCCGATCACCTTGTGCTGATGTTCAAAACAAGAGGAGGGTACTACGGAGAAGGCCAAGTCCGATGGAAGCAAACTGGCGCCGCACACCCGTTTACTCTGATCCCTCCAGCGAACACTTCTCTTCATACAAGCGTCGTTCTCTCGATATCTTTCGATTTGGGCGGTTGGGGGCGCGCTCTCGGTACCGCCTCCGCTGCATACATGGACCTCAGGGTTGCCTGTTCGTCCGATTTGTTCGCGTTGAGCATCCAGGCAAGTGGATCCGTTTGGGTCAGAGACTGTGTCAATGCGTCAGCTCTGGTGGTCGACGACGTCTCCCTTTCCGGCGACGGGGGCGTCGTATGGGCTGTTTTGCCTGCTGGGGCAAGCGATATCGTATGGTCGAGGAAAGTGGGTGCTGCTTTATCCGTCGATTGCCTATTCGACGAAGAAGATGAGTCGCTTATTGTGGCCCTGCATTTCGGTACGTTTTCCACAAATTTCGAGATGGTGACGTTTGACCTGTCTTTGTCCTCATCGGTCGTAGCACTTCCCGCGTCTGGGGAGAACGTAGTGGTAGCATCCCAGTCCTCCCCGAGGACACCTGGCAATGCGCTCATGTTCAGAGGTATGTGCAACGCCGTGCTCGGAACGTACTCGGAGGTGCGCCTTGCAAGTTTGCTACTCCTGTCGATTCGTGGTGATTCATCTTTTCCTGGGCTAGTGTGGCTTGCGGGATCCGATCAATTGGAGGTACCTGAGAACGCTGTTGCAGTGATCGGTTGCGATAATAACAGTAGTACTTGTACTTCAGCTTGGATGAATGTCGTGTCCCTGCACAACTGTTCGTTGGACAGAGCGATCATGGCGGCGGGCATCGCCGATTCTGGGTTGTTCATGTTGATGGTATCTATTAAGGATATCGTAGATCCACGTGCTGTACGGATAGGATGCAGTAGCAGCAGCTACAGTGGCAATCGTTCATTTTCTATCGAACACTTATGTTCCGGTACCGGTGGTGGGGGTGTTCTGGCGTTGCAGCTTCCCGGTCATTCGTCTTCTCTCAAGCTCCCTGGCGCGGCGATGGAGGCGCTCGGTGGCGTGTACCTGTCCGGGAACCGGCAGGTTTTTTCCCCGTCTGTGGGGGGCGCGGGCCTTTTGTTGGCAGCGCCTGACGCGGACGTTGGAATCGTGGCCTCGGGAGATGTCCACCTTCGGAGCACCTTGGGGAGAGTGCGAATTTCCTCTGATATCGTGGCCGAGCGGGACTGTCGCGTGCTGGGAAGTTCGTGTTTCCTGGGTCCCACCTCGTTCGAGGCGCCCTCCGCTTTCAACGAGGAATTTGTCGTGGATGGCGACTTGTTTGTGAACCGGTCGATGTCGGTACGTGGTTCGGTATTTTTAGATGGCCCCGTCTCCATGGCACCTTTGGGTCCACCCGTCCGGCTTTCGGACCGAGGTCGGTCAGATTATTTTCAGGGATGACGGGCGCGGCTTCTCGCTGGTCGGAGGGGCTTATGCGGACGAGGAGGACCCGCGTCTATTGTTTAAAGGCTTATCGCATCCGGACACAGCCCAGCGGTACTACGGGCGTGCGCAGATGGGCGAGGTCGGTGGGGGGCAGAGTCTGGTGGACGCGGCGTGGGTGTACGCAGACGGTATGGAGACGCGCAACCGCACCGTTGGGACGTTCCTGCGTTTGTCCGAGTCTATAAAGTTGCACGCTGGCCAGAAATTAAGGGCTAGCGTGGACGCTTCTGGGGGGGTGCTTGTGCTTGCCAACGACGGTGATTCGCGTTTCCCACTGACCGTCAGTGGAGATGCACCGTCGGACCTCGTGCAGGCGGCGTTTGGATCCTCGATATCGAGGCCGCCTGTAGCTCCGTTGCCGAGTTACACGGGAATGCGTTTGGAGAGCGGGGGTGGGGACTTGGTGATTCTAGGTTGCGAGGGGGGTGGCGTGATGCAGGTGTCCGACGTTGGCGTCGCTTTGGATCTGAACCCTGCTGGCGGGCTTGTGCGTGTGAACGGTGTGCCGATTCAGTCCACGTCGGACGGGCGCCAGAAGACGAATCGCTCGGATCTTTTGGGTACATTTTGAGTAGGCTGCGTCCGTGCACGTACACCCACCGTGGAGTGGTGGAGGCAGGGTTCATAGCACAGGAGGTGTTCAGCGAGGTCCCGGAGATGCGGCACCTCGTCTCACTCCCCAGAGACTTTGAGATCGATGACGACAACACGCTTAGCAATGCGCCGGTCGGGTCAGTGGGTCTGAACTATGTGGGCATTATCGCGTACCTAGTGAGCGCGATGCAGGAACAAGCAAAAAAGATCGAGGACCTCCAGGCGAGGACCTCACGCGGCGTTGTTGTCCCCGGACGTGAGTCTCGCGAGATTGGAAACCGATCGACTTGAGGGGCTCAAGCAGCTGAATGTGGGATGAATGCTCTTGGGCGTTCATTCGGGGCGGAAAAATTGTACTGTACCTTATATATCATGGTAGAGCACTTGAAAACAGTAGGTGAGAGGATCGAACACCTAATAAATGAGATGGTTTCTTTGTACGAAGAGACAGGAGTGGAGTATTTCAAAGCCCAGGCATCAGCATGGTCCCAATGGGTGTGGATGTTACAGGATAGCAAGCGCCGAGAGTGGCAGATTACATGCCCTGGGGAAGCTCAGGGTGTGTGGCATTCACTAAAGGGACCTCCTTGATAAAGTGATCTGAGAACCATGTGTCGGTTTTGGTGATTGGAAAGGTCTGGGGACGACGCCAATCTCTAGGCGGATTTGTGGCCCTCTCCAAGCTATTCGTTTCGAGCTTCGTAGCCGCAAAAACGTCATCATGGCCTGAGGGTTCGCGTAGCATATGGTTCTGCAATCAAGACGATGAAGGCTACCGGACCAGGAGAGGTAGCTGTGCCTACGGGATCTATGTTCGCTTCCTGCAAGCGCCTCTTCAAAGAGGAGGTTCATGTGACAGATGAGTTCAAGACGACTCTCATGTCTTGGGAAACCGGTGCCAAGAAGGAATGTGTTTACAAGATTCCAAGTGTCCAAATAACCACGGAAGGTCAGATTCGTCTAGGTTACGAGTTGTTGGGTCACACCCCATTGAAGGAGACTCCAAAGGTCTCTTATCGCGACCAGTTGGCGGTGAGGGTGTACTGCTCACGTAAAAAAATCCAAGAAAAACACAGGAGGGGTGGCTTAGCCCCCTCTCTTGTCGACAACAAATCGATCAAGCGGTACCCTGAGGTACGAGGACTGCGATTCTCTCCAGAAACCAGCACTTACTCGGACCAAGACCGCTCCTCTGCTCTCACAATCGCAAGGCTGCACTGCATGGAACTGTTGGGTCAAGGGAGACCGCTTCCATTTTGCAGGGATGCGTGTTGTTGATGGGCTACAAAAAACATGATGGTGTTCCACTGCAATGTGGGTTGCTACACCATAAGGTTACACCATAAGGTGTACCGTACACTCCAGAAAGCGGTTTCATTTTAGTATTCCGCCGAGTGTATTAGGTTTACTTATTTTCGGAAAGCAAACGAGGCAACTGTTGCTTCCTTTTGGGCTTTGTGAATGTCGCGTGGCCACAACGTACATCCGATCGTCGTCAAATTGAAACTGTACCGTCCCACGATATTTGAATCCTGTACCTCACCCTCCTCGTATTCGGATCCGGGGAGAATGACTCTGCGCAATTTGGGGAACTCGAGATCCCCGTTGGGACATGATACACGAGGTCCGAACCGTAATTGTGACACACCCTCTCCCCATCCATCAGTCAGCTGAACCTTAACGTAATTCAACAACTTGACATCGTCCACATCCATCCTCGAGGGCCTCCATTCGTCCGGCACTTTGTTTTTCCCAAAAGAAAATAGACCTCCTCCTCCTCCTCCTCGTTGGTGTTTCTTCCGAGTCTTGGAAAAGCTCAAGACGATCTCGACGAACATGAACCCGTTCGCGACAGGTTTTAAACGAGCGTGCTTGAAATCGACCGGCCACATACCCATCGAGTTCAGCATAGGGACCTCTTCGATCAGATGCTCGAAACCGAACGATTTCCATCGTTTTTTTATGGACGCGATCGCTTCTTGCGGGACGGGGGTGGGTGTGGACAATCCCAGGTTGACGTCGGGACGGTGACATTGCACGTCGTCCAACACGGCGGGGAAAGTCAGCGTAATCATTGGCGCACACGATCAGAATCTAAAATACGAAGATGTTAAAAAATCACTGACTTGTTGTCGCGTTTCTCTTCTGCACTCGAAGGTTGCAACAAAATGTCCGGTCCGACTTTTCTGAGAAAAATCATTTCGGAGAAAAAAACATATCGGAGAGCATGACAAATAATGAATGGGACGCTTCGCTGAAATTTTCGCCGTGTTCATCATCGTGATCATAATTGTAGGGTACCTCCGCGGATTCTACAGCGAGGTCGTGTTCGTGAGCTCGGACGTCGACGGCCGCGAATACCTGATGCGTCGGCTGCCCGACCGCCAGAACGCGGCGAACCTCATGGCGCGCATCAACTCGAATCTTAACAAGCTGGTTCAGCACCTCGTGGCCAAGTACCCAAAAAACCCGGTCGTGCGCCAGCTGTACGATAACTACAACCCAGACGCTCTCTCGGAGGGCGGGGCGGAACTTGGGTACACATCGTACTCTGTAAACAAGGGTGAGAAGATCGTATTGTGTCTGCGTCAGCGTGACCACGAGCTAGTGGAGGAGAACATCCTCATGTATGTCGCGATCCACGAGCTGGGTCACCTCGCGACAGACGAGGTGGGACACACGCCCAAGTTCTGGTCGAACTTCAAGTGAATCCTGGGCGAGGCGATGTCTATCGGGCTCTACACCAAGGTCGAATTTGACAACGAGCCACAAAAGTATTGCGGGATCAACATCACCTCATCCATCGTTTGATGGTTTACAGCGTTCTTGTCTACAAAAAATATACACCAAAAAATAATGAGTCCGGGGTACGCGCATGCAACATACACGGTCCTGTGTGTCGCCTTCCTGATCGCGTGGATTTCCAGTTACATATTGAGGTCGACCACCAGCAGCAGCGACGAGTTAACCTTGGAGAACGTAGGGACCATGTACGCCGGTTTAAGGAATGACCTTGTGTTCTCGATGATAGAGCCTCTCATAATGTTAGCGATCGGGGCAACCGTTCTGGCAGTACTGCACGCGTTTGTCCTCCCAACGATCGTAGGAAACGATAACGAGGCCATGTTTTTCTGCGGTCTGAATCTCATGTACCCGCATTTCAAGTTGTGCATCTCGCACTTCATTCGCAAGATCTATGATGCTTTGATACTCGTGGGGATGGGGTGCGTGCCCATACTAATGTACACAGTCCCAATGGATAAGTTTGTCATCTGCATGCTCTGGAGCAGCCTCTTCATCGTCATTGCGTCTTTCGCGAGTAGCTGATGGACCGGTCGTTGAAGAGCCAGTTCGCAAAGGCGCCCTGGTCGTTGGGGGCGGCCTCAGTGTAAAACTGACGGAAGCCGGAATTACGATTGAACACATCGTGTGGCTCCTGCCATTTATCGCCGTGGAAGAGTTTGTCAACTCGCTTTCGGACCGACGGACGCGTGATGTCGCAAGGGGGACGCGTCCCTCCCACCAGCACTGCGCCCATGTCACCGATTGCAGGATTCATGAACGGGTTCTCTTTCGTGGGCGCGCGACAGAGCCTCGCCGTCTCGGGGTCACGTTCGAGACCCTCGTTGCGCATCATCTCGATCGTGTTCGTTCGCTGGCCAACGTCAAAACGGTGAACCGCGGCGGTCAGCGCACCTGTCAAAACAGGAATTAGCAGCGCCTTGGGGGAGGCACAGAAAATGCACACGGCGATGCCGTAGTATATGGAGAATCTGAACAGTGCGTTCAGCTGCTCTGTGAGGAGCATCCCTGGAAGGGGTACGAAACTGTAGAGTGCTTCCGTCGTGCCCATGAAACTGCGTAGGTCATCGTGCCATATGGTTGTGGTTGCCGCCGCATTGTTGTTCATGTTGATATAGCAACTAAACTGCTTTACATGTACTTGACAAAATTACTTGGGGACCCCATACTTGACGGGGCAGCTCGGGAACTGCTTGGCGATGGCCATGGCGACACTGGCGGTGCTCTTGGGTGTATGGAGAGCCTCGTCAAGTACGACATTTAGTGTATCGGTTTCGGTTTGGCTTACCTCGACGGTCGAGACGCCTAGAATGGCCCTTACCATGTCCATCTTCTCCTCCGTCAGCACATTTGCGTCGCACAATGTAATTGAGATAGTGATGGTCACTTTCAGTTCATACAATTGTTTTCAAAATAAAATTGGATTGTTTTTAATCAGTAGTGAGTGTACGCGGCGCCTCCTCCATGACGACGGTACCGCATCCCCATTCCCAACTTTACGAATGTCTCTAGAATGAATATGAGCATGACGCCTGCTAGCACAAACATTGCGAGCTCCGTCAACACTTGTCTAGGCTTCGGGGACGTGTCCATTTGTGGATGAAAGAATCCTTCGACTGGATTTTTACTGCTTTTAGGCAGGCGAGCGGATGCAAATTTTTTTATTGTGGGGGTGGTGGGTGGCTCATTGTATGAATCTGAATCGTTGGCATCTTCATTAGGATGATCATCCAATTCGGAGTCAGGATCATTGTCGTATTCGGTATTATTGTATTTAGGATGCTCTTCAATCTTTTTTTCTTCGACATGAGATTTTCGATACTCTGTGTCTCGTTGGTAAATGTCCATGATGTCGTCGAATGAGGAATTGAACCCCTGGGTGTACATGTTGCACAACGGACTAGGGTTCTTGTCAAAGACGCACGCGTACGACGGCGTCTTTGATTTCGCAATTGATTCCCCCCGAGCATCCTTTTTCTTCTTCTTCGGGAAGCTGCTCGTCGTCTTCTTTGTTTTGTAGTTTTTGGTTCCCGGAGCTCGCTTGTCCGTGAAGACACGGTCGTGGTTGTTGTTCCAAACCTCGTTCAATGGGGCTCCAGTCAATATGTAAGCGGACATATATGCTTGTTGAATGGCTGGCTATTACATGTTGAAACATAACACTTTTTTTGGCACGCGACAAACAGATCTCCATGCGCACTTTTTGACAAAAATATTGTGGTTTGAAGGAAAGAACACATCCGCATGGAGGCTGCGCTTCTCCTTATCGTCGCAGGCGCAGGGTACACGCTTTCAAAGCGACGAAACGAACCGGGAAGGGTGCCGCTAGCTGTCTCCCCGATGACATCATACACGATAAAGAAGAGACCCGGCACATTCCGCAAATCATCATCATCATCATCATCATCAATGCCTATCTCGTTTGACGCGTCTGACGCGGAGGCGCGCGACCGACCATCCGTTCACGACCCGTACCACTGCACACGCGTGCAAGATGTCTACGCACACGAAAAGGAGCTCCTCATGCAGAACACATTCAGGTCCTCAATGACTGGCGACCGCATGCCAGCGACGCACGGCAACATGGTCCCTTTCTTCAGAGGGAGCGAGCCTCCAGGATCGGCGTCCGTCTCCGCAAACCGAGGACACGAGATGGAGAACTTCGTGGGCGAGAAAGGCTCCCAAGAGTTCACATCACTAAGCGGTGGAAAGCGAGAAATTCAGGAACTCTTCAGCCCTACAGAGGCGAGAGTGGACGTCCTGCGTCCGCCTGTAGGCGTCGGGGGATCCGAGTACCGCGACGTCGTGCAATTGCCACGCAATCGCGCTAACGAACTCCCTTTCGAACAGGTTCGTGTTCAACCGATCCCGGAGGAAGAGATGCGCGAAATGGGGGGTCTGCGCGCGCTAACAGTGGACGACATGCGTCCTCTCACGCGTCCCAAACAGAGCTTGCCTGGACAGCTTATCCCCGGGTCGTCCACATCTACTGCTACGGACCGACCTAAGTACCAACCCATCAACACTCAGACGCGCCCCCCTCCTCTCATTCGCGAGCAGAATACCACCGACGACTTTATGCGCACCGAAGGCGCGGCCGGGTCTCAGCCCGGGTACGACAAGATCCGCATTGTCGACCGGCACACCGAGCGTGAAACGATGCGTTCCGCCGACCTGTACAAGGGTGCAGCTGCCCCTGTGGGCGTGCACCGGATGGAGGACCGAGGAGGGTCCCAACGGGACCTCATCTTTCGAACCCCCCTGGGTGAGATGTCGCGAGGGCCTGCCACAACGACGGTCAAGAGCGTCACTGACTACGGTCGAAGCGGTATGTCGGCCCCTGGCAACGCGCGAATGGAGACCGGGTCTCGCACGCGCCCTGGAACTCTCACTACGGCCGTCAAGGCGTTGGTCGCGCCTTTGCAGGATGTGCTGCGCACAACGCGTAAGGAGGAGTACCTCGATTTGGCGCCTGTGGTGAACCTTGTAGGATCTCACGGCGTTCCTAAGCTCACGGTGTACGACTCGCAGGATGTCACACGAACGACGCTCAAGGATGTTCTCCTCGATTCGGCGCCTGTGTTGAACCTTGTAGGATCTCAAGGCGTTCCCAAGCTCACGGTGTACGACTCGCAGGATGTCACGCGAACGACGCGCAAGGAGGTGGGTATCCACGACGGACATCAGACTGGCAACTTTGCGGGCGGCTCTGTGTCACGCCGCGGGCCTGTGGTGGATCCTGATTCTGGAGCGCGACACACGCTTCGCGAGGCGACCGCTGTCAACCCTGACGGTCACCAACGCAATTTGTATGCGAAGAACGTTGGTGGCGTTGTTTACTCGGCTGATGACGCGGCGCCCGATGCGACTCGTAAGGACGTTGCGGTGGGTCAGGATCGTGGTGGTGGCTTGCCAACGATGACATCTGGACGCGGAGCTTACAGTGTTTCAGTGTTGGACCCTCCTCGAGCGACTATGTGTAAGACGGCCGCTGATTCGGGAACACGGTTCGGTGTGTCTCGGCTTGCAGAGTGTTCTGGTGCGTACGTTGTGGCCAAGCCCGACAGTTTAGAGGCGACGATGCGCAGCACGACGACTGACGGGTCTGAGTACTATGGTACTTCTGTGTCTGCTGTGACCGGACCGGTTTCGCGTGCCGACGTCGGTTCGGTGGAGCCCGCGCTGTCTCGTGAGGCGCTTGTGATGACTGGGCGAGAATTTCTGGTTGACAGGAGGGGGTGTGACGCTCCGGCTGGAGCGCGGTTCGGTGCCGGCGTAGCTGAGATGGTTGTTGTTGGCGACGAACGTGCGGGGACCCTGCTTTGGCGTGACGGTGGGTGCAGAGTAGGTACTTGAATTCTAGCGTGGCTGGGGGCGGTGACATGTTGTTGCCTTACAACACTGTCGAACCTGATCCTGAGCCGCGGTACACAGTGGACCGTTTGATGGGTGACATAGAGGGCAGACGTGCACAACAAGACCACCAACAATAAAAAATATCATCTGTATGAAGTTTGTATTGTGTTTGCTGTTGTTGTACACTCGACAGAACATATAAATGAAACCGCTTTCTGGAGTGTACAGCCACACCGGAGTGTGTGCCTTATGGTGTAGAAATCCACGGGGCAGTGAAAACATTTCAACAATTTCAACAATTTCAACAAATCTTTGTTCGTCTCAAAAAATTTGCTTACAAATTCACGTCGTTTTTGATTTACACCAAAGCGTTTCCACCTCCACAGAGTAGAACACAGAAGTTTTTAACACACACAAGTCAGCGACCATTCTTAACGCCAATTTTCTAACGGCGATGTCGTACATTTATTTCCATCTGATATATGTTTCATTTTACTGTTCCGCCGACTGTAGCAGTTAATGGGCGTTCCAGCCTCCCCGGTCGATTTTTACTGGTTGCGAAACATGGTCTGGAGCGGAATTGTGATTCCTCGGTGCTGATATCTCAGGCTAGCGAGTCGTTCCGGAGGTTGATTTATGGTATTCACATTCTGAGCCTCCTGTCCAATATGACGATAAACGCAAGAGCCCTGAACCCTGGCTCAATAAAAAAAATTGAATGCGTGTGGCAAACTCATTAAAGTGCACACAACAGCACAACAGCTCTATCTCTCACAAATGGCACGTATTAAGCAAACCGCTCGTAAGTCCACATGTAGCAAGGCTCCCAGAAAGCAGCTAGCCATAAAGGCGTCTAAGTATGCTTCAAAAGTACCTGCCACAGGTGGCGTGAAGAAACCTCACCGGTACCGCCCCGGCACCGTCGCCCTGCGGGAGATCCGCAAGTACCAGAAGTCTACGGACCTTCTGATTAGAAAGTTGCCTTTCCAGAGGCTGGTGCGAGAGATCGCACAGGACTTCAAGACCGACCTTAGGTTCCAGTCTTCGGCTGTCCTTGCCCTCCAGGAGGCCTCAGAGGCCTACCTGGTTGGCCTCTTTGAGGACTGCAACTTGGCGGCTATCCACGCTAAGAGAGTGACAATAATGCCCAAAGATATTAAGCTAGCAAGAAGAATCCGAGGAGAACGTGACTAAGTTAATTAGTTGTTGTGTATATTTTTTTGAATTCGTTTGCATGGAGAAGTCACAATTTTGTAATGCAATAAAAATTGAATTCGTGTGGGAAACCCATACAGTTGTTCTCAAATAATTTTGGGACACTATCCCCTGAAACCAGATACAGGTCCCGTGGGTTCACTACAAATATGTTTGAGGAGTCTGAGGAAGGTTTGTAATATATACAACGTGTCCAAGAGCTCACTACATACACTCGACGGAATACTAAAATGAAACCGCTTTCTGTAGTGTACGGTACACCTTATGGTGTAACCTTATGGTGTAGCAACCCACATTGCAGAGGAACACCATCATGTTTTTTTGTAGCCCATCAACAACACGCATCCCTGCAAAATGGAAGCGGTCTCCCTTGACCCAACAGTTCCATGCAGTGCAGCCTGATTGCAGAACCATATGCTACGCGAACCCTCAGGTCAGGATGATCCATCATCATGTTGCGCTTGATCCCTGCCCTGGCGTCCTAGTAGAAACACTCTCCCATGCGGGGATGTGATCAGAGAACCAGTCGATTCTGAATTGGGCATTTTGTAAAATGGGCGGAAAAAAATGGTGGCATCGCTGTTAATGCAACTAGACCTTGTTCTTCTGCTCAAACAATTCCAGGACCGCATCAAGGGTTCTTGGTTGATGAGCAACGCTTTGGTAGACGCTTCTGAAGGTACATACACCAGATATGTTTTGTCTTTACGGGCGAGCAAGTATTCGGAATCTTGTTCCGAAATCGATTTTATCATATCATGATATTTTGACTTGATAACCTCCAAGAAATTATCCGCAATTCTAGAGTTGAACCGGTAGGTTCCCAACAAGACAGTTGTCTTACCAGGGCTCATGGCAGATTCCATACCAAGGTTGGTTCTGCAGTCCCTGCGAACCATTATTTTTGTTATCATGGCCTCCAGACTCTTGTAGAGACCGGTATTCTGAGAGGTGTTGGGCCGTAAGTTGAACCAGACACCCTCCATACCCTTGTTCTTCAGAGTGATGTACACGCTAATGTAAGCAACAATCGACTTGAGCCAAAGATCAAACTTAGATGCATCAGCAGCAGGAGCAGCATACGCAGCAGAAGCAACAGGAGTATCACAATTGAATGTATTCAACAACCAATCCATTTCATCCTCATTCAACAACCAATCCATTTCATCCTCAATCTCCATATTCTCAGCAGGAGCAGGAGCAGGAGCAGGAGCAGGAGCATGAGCAGGAGCAGGAGCAGGAGCAGGAGCAGGAGCAGGAGCAGGAGCATCAGAGTTACCAGGGAAGGACCTGGTTATCCGTCACTTGCACCTCATCAATGGTCCGCAAAGAACGCTTTCCGCTTCTGAGGATCCAACCCGGTATGGGTTTCCATTACTGAAAAGGCTTCCCAAACTTCCCAAACTGAGATGTAGGCTTCCGGGGGGTCCCCAACTGGAATTGGTGTTAAAATCAGACATCGTTGTGGTGAACTTGAGTAACTTGTGGTGAACTTGAGTAACTTGTTGTGATTAACTCGATTTTCATTCATTTTTTTTTACTAAACCCCAAAAACGACGTAGTCTTTGCATGTTTTGGGTGTTTCTTGTTGCAAAAATATTGCGGTCACAATAATGTTTCCAATAATGGGGGGGTGGCGATACATGTATGGGATTCATATAATTATTTGCGAGCGGTTGGACGTTCTTTTCGAACTCCCCTTGTACATTTCCTTGTGGGATGAAGTGCCGCGAATACGAGTGAGTACCTGTTCGTGGTTGTGTCTACAGCGTAAGCGAATGTCATTGTTTTGGACCCCTTCCACAAGATTTGCGTAAAGTGGCCGGTGACTCCTCCGTTATGCGAATAGTAATTTTAATTTCTTCGTCATAAAATAGACGGAATGCCTCCTTTATGACGTCCCTCTCCGGGGAGCCCAATATAACAGCGACGATGCCGACCGACCCACATTGCCGTACACGAACGCTATGTTCTCTCCTAGGTCCGGGTACGCGCTGTGCGCGGAGTATCGGATCAACCTCAGATAGTCCGATCCACTACCCATTGTTGCGTGAACTTGCTCTCTATGGCTTATGGAACCGTATGTCAGCGGGGGTGTATCCGCGTGGCGCTTTCGATTACTCGTTGGTAATGTCGAGTGCCGCCTGATTCTCATTGAAGGGGACGTGAGGGTCATCATGCGGGCGCGTCCTGCTAAGGAGGATGGTGCGTGAGGACAATGTTAGTAACATTCCAATATTGATAGTGAACACATTGAGTATCATCATTACTTTTTCGAATGCGGTGTATGTTTGTTGTACACTTGACGGTAATAATAAAATACACCAAAATGCGAGTGTAAAAGGTCTAGGAACAAGGAACATGAACAAAATGTATTATGTTGAGAATGAATATCCTTCTCCTAACAAAGAGTCAGCCACTCTTTCGTTCCCTATTAGCATGTTGCGACTGGATCCCTTCCCTGGTGGAAAGTTGTTTGATGCGTTCGTGTGCTTCCTTTCGCCTTACGCATTTCGTTGGATGCAACGAGTCGTCAAATCTCCATAATGAGAATGCTATAATGCTAATGCGCCGCAACCCCAAAACAACGTCCTCCTAATTGGCGGTAAAACATATATCCCGTGCGTATGTTCGAGGTTTCTAAGGCACTCGCTTGTGAGGAAACGTCTCCCGATATTACCGGTGCTGTATCATCATCCAAGCGCTGAAGAAATATGCAGTAATCCCATGGGAAACATGCAGTAAGGATCCAGTTGATGTATAGCTGTCGGTCTGCCCCCTATTCGAGTAAGCATTCGCAATCACCATGAAACGCTTACAACCGTGTCCACCGAGCCGTTACTTGGAAACACACGAGCGTCGTTGGAGCGACGTGCGATATCATTCTGATCGTTGTGTCGATGATTAGTAAACAAAATTTCAAGAGTACATATTAACCACACATGAGAATCAAACTTTTGGACCATAGTTCGGAAATTGATTCTTTGGCTCACTGCTCTCTCTAGCAATCTAAATGCATGAAGTCCATTCCTGGTATACTCGATCCTACAATAATAGATAACGACCCTAAATGCAAGGCGGCCTTCTATTGATAGTGGACAGTACGCTAAGTCAAAATTAGACTTGCCCAACTTGTCGTTGTACCGATTCACAACCACTTGTCCAGATCTCTCGTGTGTCAACATTGTTCCCATGCATTTCAACCATGAAAACAACGATCCACCCATCAAGTCATCCAATGTCCACGCACACGCTCAACCAATGAGGACATGCCATTCCACGATTCTTTGTATGGCACAATGAGATCGTTGCCTCCACCTCCACCCAGAGTGGAACATACGTACACCTAGCACTCTACATACCCCAGCCGGATCTAAGAACGTGGCGTCACTCCACCCTCCACTCCATGGACAATTACATGGCTCATACCCACTATCAGGGACCAACAGACCCATGGAAATGACATGCCCCGAACCTACAACTCATAGCTGACATGCTCTACGCCAGGAATAATGACGTGCTCCTACCAGCCCTACCACAGTACCCACTATTGTGAACAATGACATCGCCTGGCCTACCCTCAGTCATCCCATGGACAATTGACATGCCTCTACCCAGGGACAATGACGTGCCTCACCTCCACCAATGGACAATGACATGCCTCTAGCCATGGGACAATTGACATGCCTCTACCCCGGACAATGGACGTGCCTCCACCTCCCCAATGTACAATGACACCCTGCTACCCAGGGACAATGACGTGTCTCCACCTCCAACCTATGATAATGGTGGTCGCAATTGGGAGGGAGCGGTACGAAGCTACTAGGTAATTACAATGACATCTTGCCCCCGACGCAACGACTACCTAGAAACCCCTCTGTAAATCTGGAAGTTTTGGAAACCCAGGAAACCCAGGAACTCCAGGAAACCCAGGAACTCCAGGAACTCCAGGAACTCCAGGAACTCCAGGAAAACCAGGAACTCCAGGAAACCCAGGAACTCCAGGAAACCCAGGAACTCAGAAAACCCTGGGAAGTGCGAGTTATTGTTCCTTTCATCGTGTGGTGTAGCTGTGATGCCCCCACTATCGATCAGTGCAAGTTGCTGCATCTGATACCAGCTACAGCTTTAAGCTCACCATTTTGGGCTGTGTCTGCGAGTTGTCTTCTTTGATAAATGATTAAAATAGTACACAAAGTGACTGTTTTTACGTAAATCTCGATGTAATTGTGCTACTTCTGCAAAGTTCTCCAGAACAATGGTCTTGATTCCTGAAGTCCGACCAAGCGATCCCGTCGTCGTTTTTGAGTGTTGATGCCGATAAGTCGCGATCGATGACAGAGGCGGGTCCAAGTTTTTGGTGTCCCCATGCATGGCTCCGTATCCCGCTAGAAGACTTCCGCCAATGCATCGGACGTGGAAGGTGTTCGTGGATACTCGATCACTGCGAATGCGGTGTTCACGTTAGCGTTGGGGCTAACAAGTACTTCAGCGCTCGGCTGCCACATCTCTACGACGATGAAACGTCTGAACCGCATAGTCGATACCGGAACGGGGCCTCCAGGTAGCCAGACGTTACGGTCCGTGTCGAAGGTCGCTGACAAAATCGAATCAGACTCGAATGCCTTATGAGCACGCGCCGGACATGAGGATTCGTTGCCCGAACCAAATACCGAACGCGGCATCCGGACCTGAGAACACGGATCCTTGACTGTCTACGCCCCTAAAAGACGCAGTGATAAATGGGATCCTTAACTGTTATTTCCAAAGCAACTAGCGAGAGCTGCACCAGACATGTAATCGCCGCTTGAAGCGCAAGTGTTTTGGAGGCGGGATGCCCACCACGATTACCAAATCGTTATGTGATGTCCTGGTAACGTGAAGCTGCGTTGGGAAGAATAGGCTCCTGCAAGATGCACACCCGGATGTCCCTGATTTCCGTGTCGAGAGTACGGCTAGTGTGAGTTTCGGACTGGGGTAGTCGAATGGTCACGCGACCGACTATCGATGATAGATCTTGCTTCGACACGGTACGGAAGACGACGACGCATAGCTGCTCCGATACCATTGTTTGTTGCATTGTATTTTCCACAAAAGATAATGTAAAGAAACGCAACACAAATGCCTGCGTGCATCGCCAACCAACTCACTCCTCTACGTCGACTGGAACATTACAAGCGCACTTACATTGATGGGTATTGTACCAAGCGGTCCGGTCCCGACTCGAAACCAGTCGAAATCGACCGGGCGGCAGAAACCCCGCCGCCCTTCATTTGAAAACCATACAGTTTTTTTTTCAAATAATTTGGACACTCAGTATAATTTGAATGATATCCCTGAAACCAAGATACAGGTCCGTGGTTCACTACAAATATTTTTTGAGGAGTCTGAGGAAGTTTGTAATATATACAACGTGTCCAAAGCTCACTACATCTGATCAGGTGGGACATGTACAGCGTTTAAAACGAAAAAGAGAAGAATTGTCCATGCTTTGGACGTTCCACGATATCCAATTTGCAAGCTTGTAATGTGAATTATAAACCTTCCTCAAAAAATATTTTGTAAGGTGAACCCACGGACCTGTATGCTTGGTTTCAGGGGATATCATTCAATTATACACAATAGTTGTCCCAAAATTATTTGAGGAAAAAACTGTGCCTAGTATGTACACATCGACACATGCCCCTCTTCACGTCAATTTTGTAAAAAAATCTAAATGACATTCGCCATGTTGTCGTGATGAGACAGCGAAGGAGGTAGAAGAATTGTACGACTCAAAAAGCCCTCACCATCTCCCTACAATCATTCGACGACATCCACACACAACAATCTTTCCATCATTCCCGTGTCCATCATACCACATCGACAAAGCCTGTACCCCCTAACGGACCACGTGGAGTTCTGAACATCTTCTCGTGTGCAACGACAAGACGTACATGCCTTGCGAACGTGAAAAGACCCACATATTTTCTCCCCCAGGTAGACCTAATTTATGACCAGACGAGCGGTTTGGGAACAGGGATTCTGCCCCCCGCTCTAATTTGAAGAATGTTCGACAATATATGGACGAAGACGCTTGCAGAGTCAAACTCCAGTTCTACATGGTGTGACGGAAAACTGTTCTTTGTTGAACACGCATACCGCCTTTCTCACACGCGGAAAATCAGTTGGTCATAGGCGCGATCATGTTCATGCGCCATTCACAATCGTAATCAAAGATGCTTCCCCCTCGCAATAAGTACTGGAACATTAATTTGATTTCTACGTCTCGCTACGTTCTCAGCCCGCCCCCATAGGCGGCCGTCATACTGGTAAACCGCGCTATGACAAGAATGGGGGTCTGGCTAGTGGTACGAAGACGCCCGCCGACAAACCCAGTCTTCAGGAGCACGCGTTAACGTCCGCACAGGACGTTTTTGAACACGACGGGTAAACGCTGTCACCAATCGTCGCCAGCCAAGCGCGTCCACGATGCGTCCGGACTCACATACAGTGGTTGGAATGGAGCAACCCGACCCGTGATCGACCTATCAACGTTACGCTCCATAGCGTGGGTCACAGAACGTCGGCAGGGCGTGTCATATCGTGAACAACCTCCCGGATCGGCGGACCGCCGTAGATACCTGAAATCGAAAATAGCGATGCATCCCCGCCACCGCGCCTTCATACACCCCTCTTGTGGCGCTGCGCGCACCGCGATGATCAAAGGCGTCGGTATCGTGCGCCCCAATGTGCGGGCGCGCAACAAACGCCAACGGCGACATAGTACTACCGTCGCTCATCATCATCATCATCATCATTCCATCCGAGGGGAAAGGGAAACAGGCACCCACGCTGTACCCGTCCCACACGCGCAGGTTCGGGAATCGCGAAAGCACATTCCTCAGGGTCCCGCATTTTATCCGACTGAGAGAACGTTCTTCGCTCACCAGACCCTGGGATCCAACAATCTCCGTCACCTGTCACTTTCACTTTCACATGTCACTGTCACCGACTAGACACTAATTCCTAGATTGTTGTGCCATATCGAAGTGCACGCGATCACCCAAAGGAACGTTTCGTATCCGCCATGTAGTCGTCATAATTTCCTGTTATTTTTTGCCATTGTTGCTGGGATTACATTCCTTAGTAGTAAGTAGTAGTAGCAGCACAGCATTGCACCGTCGTCTTCTCCCCGGTGATGGTAATCGCGTATCGGCTAATCACAAAACAATGTTCGCTGCCTATCGCGCATACGGCAGGGTCCGTAATCCTCT